>WTSP01023851.1:0-30012 GCA_025331215.1 Actenoides lindsayi
GAGGCGGCTCTAAAAATACTATCGGCTCCGATGGGAAAGTTAATTAGTAGGTTTTTGTGCGGACTTGGGGGAACTCTGCAGCTCAAAGCCAGTAGCGGTTGCCCTGTGGTGCAAGCCGGTGCCCCTGCACGTTCCGCTGAGCTGCCTGAGTTCCGGGGTGCGGGGCACACCACGCACAGGGGAACCGGAGCAGTGCGTATTTTGCTAACGTTAAGAATAGCAATGCCTTGCAACTCATGCAGTAATACCGTACTTATTGCATGCAGCATTGGAAGGGGAGGAAAAAAAAAAGAAAAAAAAGATTAATTGCAAGGAAATGTTAATTGAGTTTAATGCCATGGAGCATAGCACAACGTACAATCCATACATCGGTTCCATATAGCACTGATTTCTTTTTCTCCAAAACAATTTTGCAACGTGGCAGACACTGATGGCACTGTTAGTTAAACCCAAATGCAAAGAACACCGTTAAACTGCTTGTCGGGGTAAACAAAGCCTGAAGTACTTACCAGTCTAATAAACTGTACAAAACAATGACAGCATCATAAAGGAGGAAAAGTAAACTGCAGGTATAAAGTAACTAACTGAAAGTAAAGAGAGCTCAGATAACTGACGTTAGAATTCATCATAAGGAAAGTGAAAGACAGGTACTAAAACAACTAAGCCCTAGCTTAAGATAACTGAAAAGAAAAAAAATGTACTGAGATACAGGAAGAAGCAGCACACTAAATGCTGCAGTTATTAATTATGTAAAATAAATAGACCGTGGTATGCCAGTTACATTTGGTTACACTCTAGAAGTCTAGTTTTACTTTACCAGTACTAAATACCACCACATACACTGTAAATTACATCAGCATTCACAACCAGGCAGCACTGCTGATAACAGGCCAGAAAAAAAAAAAAATTTAAATGCTATAATATCATTACCTTTATTTCTCTTTGCTCTACTGATTTTTCCCATATTTGTTGATCATATGCCCCAATCTAAAAAGAACACACACACATACACACAAAAAAAATCTACATTAGGTTTTAAAAGACATTGATCAAACAAAAATCAATCAATTTTCAACAAGACAAGCATGAAGACAGCAGGTTATGTCCTTGGGGAGACTTCTTTACAAAGAAATCTTTGCCTTCTCCATTCCATCTTGGCTAGACTGTATCTGGCTACTCTGCAAATGAGGGGTGATGGAGGGGAGAGGTGAGCGAGCAGATAACCTCAGCTTCATCGCATGACTTGGGCAAGCCAGAGGACAGGGAAGCCCACACTCCCCCTCACCTCAGCCTAGGATTCCATCCTCCCTAACTGACGGAGAGCAGACCTACAGCAGCAAGGCTGACGCTGGCTTTCCATTAACTTCAGGGAAAATATCATGCACATCTAGTTGAACCCATATCTTCAATTAATTTATTATTTTTACAATCATGTCCCTCTATGTTTCCTGTCCCATTCCACCCACTTTTACAGCTACATTGTCTTTAGCCTTACCTCTTAAGATTGCACAGCAACAAAATACATGGTCAGCCTCCTAATCAACAAGATGACAGGCCAGGGAAAACTCAGTATCAGGAAAAGGCACTTTTCCCAATAAAGCACTGGTGAAATAATATTCCAAGTAGGCCTACTCTCAAATTTGTTCACTCTCATTAAGTTGTTAGTCTATTTATTCATTGAAGTCTTCTAAAGATCTTAGTTTTCTCTAAATGTGAACAAGCTTTCAGTTTAAAAATTGGAATAAAAAGGATGTTTTCTCTTAGGCTCTAACCTCACCACAGCATTGTGGAAAATGTGTATTTATAAGAGAAGAACCATATTAAGATTAAAGGTTGATCCTGCAAGCACTTCTCAAAATCCTAGCATTAAACACAGTTTTGATGAGTTCTGTCATTTTATACAATCATCAATACAGGTAGCTACAGTTAATTCATGAAATTATTGTGCACTTGTTTATACAAGAAAGCCACTCGGTCAGATATTTTGAAGAAGGGCAACCTTAAACTTCAGGAAATTCACATGTAAAATAAAGTGACAAGAATAAGTCAATATATGAGAGAATAGATTCAAGTTTTGTTAAGAAGCTATCAGAGATCATCAGACTGCTTTGAACTCAGCACAAACAGGACTTCCACATAATACTCAGTAATGATCACTTTTACTATGACAATTTTCAAACCTTCCATCCCAGCACTGCTCTCTAGACATACACTACACATGTGTGGATACACTGCTAGGTATCTGGAGTTTGATTCATGCCACAAACTCTGAGCAGTTAAGTGCAAGATCTCTTTCAGGTCACGAGGGAGAGATACACTTCCTGAGATTCAAAGTTCCTTTGCTGACTGTGCAGAGAGCGAGTACAAGCAGCTTAGTCCAGACACAGGACAGGCAAGAGGAAGCCCTGTCATTTGAGCAAACCTGCTTAAATTCAGTCTTTCAGCAGGAGTACGGCTTCTTAGTGCAGTTCACAAACTGCAACAGAAAATAAAAGGCCCAAGCAAAACTGCACACACTTTAAACCAGAAAACATTGTTCTGATTTGCCTTTTACCGTTTCAGTCCCCAGTATTAAACTAAAAGATGGTTATTAAAAAAATCTTGGGTAAAAAAAGGGAACTTTTAACCAAGGATCAAACATAAATGCAAAAAGATATCCTGGGAAGCCAGTGGGCAAACACACCCATAAGCTAAAATTCTAGAGGCATCTTTTGTGCCTCTAAATCCAAACCACCACTGAAGGAAAAAAAAAGAAAACTAAAAAACCAAACAAACACCAAAAAAACCCCACAAAACCACAACAAACAACAACAAAACAAACAAAAAACAACAACAAAAGCAACCGAACAAAACCAAACCGTTAAAATTGTATTTACAGCAGTAAAGTCCAAAACATACCTAAAAATGAAAGTGAGATCAGTCAAGTGAATTATTGAACTACCCATTCTGAAATTTAAATAATATTTCCCATTCACAAGAGCTAATCACCCAAACAATTCTATAATTTGCTACCTTAAAACTCTGGGACTAAAAAAAAAAAATCTACTGGCATTTTGGTAAAAATAATAAATACTTAGCACCACTCATTTGGATAAAAATAATGTAGACTGGAAAATAATTAGGGAGTCAGGCACTGTACTGGGCAGAATTAAGCACTTGCTACAATTGAAGTAATTAAACCAAAGGAAGTTTACGAGCTAACTCCACCAGGATAAAAGCCAACAATTAAAAAGTCAGTATCTTGAATAACCACCCCACCCAGACACTTATATCTAATTGTTCGGACTTTTTCTCTAAATACATTTTAAATGAAATTTCAGGCCTTCTGTTTTTCATGAAGTTTACTGAGAAGGGCCTCAAGTGAGGTTTTTCTGCTGCATAATATTGTGCCCTCCCCTCCTCATTTGCAAAAAACATTTCTTTTTTCAAAGACAGCAAAGGGGACGCGAGCCTGTCTCCGGGCCGATCACGCAAGAACAAACGCGGAAGGAAGCCTTTGTGCCAATAAAGCTGTAAAGCAAACTCTGTATTCCCAATTCCATTCATAGCTGAAGCTGGTGTAGAGTTGAAAGAGTCTTTAAAAGAGCGTTCTTCTTTTAGACAAATAACAGCCTATTTGTTGAAGGAATTCTGGGAAACAGAACCCAGAAGACATCTGTGGCAAGGAAGTTGGCCGATTCAAAATATGACTTAGTTATATTTTCCTACAAACATTTCTTCTCCCTCAAGGCTAGGTAGCAGCTTCCATCTTCACAGAAAGACAAGGAGCAGGAATTTTGCCATTCATGTTTTTGTTTCAACGTTGTCCTATAAAGCAATTCTGCCATCAGGAAAAAAGAAAGCCAAAAAAACTTCGAGGGAGATGGTCTTGTACAACTGTTTTTCAGACTAGTGGATCTGGCCAATCACCTCTGATCGGCTTTAATTATTAAAATCTGAGCACAGGGCTATTAAATAAAGGCATACTGTTGCAAACTGAAAAGAGTTAAAGGGATAATTACAGACAGTAGGCACCATTACAATCTCGCACAATTTTTTAATTGTTTTTTTTAATCTACCTAACTTCACCTGTTTTAAGACAGTTTTAGAAGCATTTTAGAGAGCTGGCGTACACGCTCAGCACATCAAATTTAGACCTGATACTCCCATTTCCCTTCTTTCCATCTGCATAAACATCCCTCTATACTTCCAAGTGCATCAGAAAGAAACACATGAGAACAGAGGCATCATTATAAAGTAGCACATTGGCACACTTAATTTCCCACATTCAACAAAAATAGGTAGAACTAGTGTTACTGAAACAAGGTGAGTAAAAAAAAACACAGACATTAATTTTTTTTTTCTCCTTCTCTACCTTATGCCAGGAAAACACTTTTAGTTTGTGAAACATATCTTGCAGAATTCATTGAAAAGTGTTTTTCATTGACAACAAGCTAAACTACAACACGTAATGATTACCAGAGATGCTAGACATCTGTATGAATTCAATTCAAGAATGTAATCCCTGAATGAATTCAAGAATGTAAGCTAATACTAGCAAACCTTCCCAGTTTTAAATTATTGAGAGCACCAGTCAATTCCATCTTCAAAGAGTTTTGATTTACAAGTATTTGCATCTAAATTACATTTCATGTTAAATCTATATATGAAGTTGTCAAATATTTGCATGCAGGCTCTAGCTCTTGGCTATTCATGCAGTTCTTTAAAAATCATACATAACCGCAGGACACTGAACAAGAAAACTAACATCTAGCAAGGCCAAAGAAGTTAAGCTCTAAAGGCAAATAAAATGAAGGACTAACCTAGAGATAAGATCACTCGTGCTTCCAACCCAGAGAATTTAAATATACACCAGACTTGATCAAAGCAAGCTCTCCCTCAATATGCAGCTGTCCCCAGGGCTCCTCTGCTGGTGTTCAAGTGGCCTGTGCCTGGAACTGTGAGGCCAACGTGAAGGCCCCAGACAACTCAAGTACTTACATATTCCTGAACCCACCAAATCTACCTAAGAGTCTCATCCATTACAGTTTCACATTCTGCAGTACCCTTCAAAGCAAATTTAAAGTACAAAATACAGTGGTCCAAAACCTGTCCAGTTTTTAAGTATAAAAGTAATGCTTTTAAAATCTGTTCAAGACATAGTGCCAGACTGTTTGTACAATAGCTTGTCACGGAGATTTTCAATTCATCGGTCCAGTCTACAACTGGCAACAGACTTTTTTCTTAGAAAAGTATAAAGCACAATATCCCAATTTTCATCTGATTTATCACAGAAAATTAGTTTATAAAATATCTAATAAAAAAGGATCTGAAATTTGTATTCTGTTGCATTTAAGATTTGACAGAAAATAAATGAATAATAAAAAAAAATTCCCTTAATCTTTTTTACATTACTTGTTAATTTAAGTTAGATAACGAGCCTATCTTATTTTAAAATATGTAACTTTCATCACCAAGTATCAACAGCAACACAGCCTTGCTGTTGTTTACAAATATGAAGAAATATGGTATAACCTACCCACAGCAGCAGTAGATACACTAGCAGATGTACTTTTATACACATTTAGTTTAAATTATGCATCCCAGACTTCCTCAACGCCAAGATTCTGCCCAGCATATCCAAACAAGTTACCTCTAAAATGTTTGGTTTTTAGGACACCATGCCTCAACAAACACCAAGTAAAGACGATGATAGAATTCTGTTCCTTCACATATCTGCAGTATTAACAACTATTCTTCAAGCAGATAGTAAATTTTTCAGCATATAAGGGATTGCATGCAAACAATGGAAACTCTGCCAGTCTTCTTTTGCAATGGAAAAGTGGGGGTTTAGCATCCTAAATTAACTGAGTATAATGAACTTTCAAATAGGTTTTCTATGAAAAAAAAAGTTTCCTTACAAGTAATTAATTGTCAAAAAAACTATTAACTTGTATATGACTTGTCATAGGATATTAAACTGTACAGTCACACATTTCACAAAACTAAACTCCGCAGATAAAAAGATTAAACACATCTGAGCGCCTTTTTAAGCGCAGACTCCTCGTAATGTTTTCTGGTTTAAAGAAATATGTGCACCTCTTGAAATTACCTAAAATAATTGCACTTATTCCTTCCCAATTAAATAACTCAGAAAGCATTTGACCGCATTTCTCTATGTATCTAAAATCTGTTTGCCACCTGTACAGTTTGGTTTTACAATATTCACAGCAATTAGCCTAAGGGAAAAGTTAAGCTATTGAAAACAAAGCTAATTTTTCACTCAAAGGTCACTGAGAAGAGTTTCTGCACTGTGTGATATTTCTTCACAGCATTTCTCATAACAAGCCCTATATATGCATCAAGATTGAATTTGAGCTTTGTGAATGACACTGGTACTCACTTTAAGCTAATGTAGTGATGGTATCAACCTGTAGCCGAATACTCACAAGGCTGCCTGATTCTAATGGAATTGATCAATATTTCAGGAGATATTTATAATTTATGACCAAGCAGACTAGCAAAGATTATAATCCTGAGAATACATAGTATTTCCTGCTGCTTCTTAAAACTTTAATGTTTATCAATAATGAAACCTGCATGCTAAGCTTTGCTCTTTAAAACCGCTAAACGCTTTTACAAGCAACATCACAATAGTCCTACAAATCCAAAAGATGTAAGATACAGAGCTTGGTAAATAAAAAACAAAGTTGCTTCCTTAAACTGTCTACCAAGGTAATTAAGAGTTTAACATCTTATTAAAATATTTAGTGTTAAAATATTAGCTACTATGCTTTATTAAACTTTTACAGTTCACCATTCTTCAAAAGACAGTATGAATTTATGTATCAATGTTAATATTTCTCTACATAAATAATTTCTACATAATATTAATTTAAAACCTATCTTTAAAAATGCTTCATATTTAGTTTATGTTTAAGTACACAGTTGCAGATATTAGACATTGCATTTCCCATTTTCTCAAAACTCAGAGTAGAATTATTAAAAATTATTTTAAACCCCATTTTATTTCTTGCATGAACTGATACCACCGCAGCAAAGACAATGATCTACTAGTTCAGCAGCAGCATTATTTCTGTTGGAGTAGATTTCTGCTGTTAGGATGATTTTTCTGCAGGCTGTTTTTCATTTTCAAGGGTGCAGGGCTATTTTCAGTTTTGTTTACAGTGGATACGTGGACCAGACAAGCTAAGCTAAAACAAACTTAGCAAATAAACCACAGACAGAAATCACTATATAATAGTTCCACACTGAGTCTTCTAATACCGAAGAGTTTAGTAACTTGTAGTTAAATAGGGAAGAAAAATGAAGAAAATAAAGCTGCGTATCTTAAGGTACAGTGCTTTGGATTTATGACTGCCAAACTGTTACCCCTGATTTCTAAAGGAATCTGGGATTCCCCTCCCTTCTCCTTGTTCAGTCCCCAAGGGAGAGCTAAAACCAACTATTCAGAGTAAAATTCAGCAATTCAAAACTTTTAAGAGTTATGTGTTCTTAAGTGTTTAAATTGCCAACTCATTACCTTATCAGGAGTAGTCAAGCAGGGATTCACCAAAGGGAAATGATGCTTGACCAATCCAATAGCCTTCTATGATGGCAGGACTGGCTGGGTGGATGAGGGGAGAGCAGGGGATGTTGTCCACCTTGACTTCAGCAAGGCTTTTCACACTGCCCCCTACAACATCCTCATAGGTACACTTAGGAAGCATGGGTTAGATGAGTGGACAGAGGTGGATTGAGAACTGGCTGAACGACATTGCTCAGAGGGTTGTGATGAGAGACAAAGTCCAGTCGGAGGCCTGTAGCAAGCGGTGCTCCCCAGGGATCAGTGCTGGGTCCAGTCTTGTTCAACATATTGATCTGACCTGGATGGAGGGACACAGGGTACCCTCAGCAAGTTTGATGATGATACAAAACTGGAAGGAGTGGCAGACACACCAGAAGGCTGTGCTGCCATTCATCAAGACCTGGACAGGCTGGAGAGTTGGGCAGAGAGAAACCTAATGAAGTTCAACATGGGCAAGTAGAGTCCTGCACCTGGAGAGGAGTAACGCCATGCACCAGTACAGGTTAAGAGGTTCACCTGCTGCAAAGCATCTCCACTGTGAAGGACCTGGGAGTGGAACCTTTGTGGGCAAGAAGGCCAATGATTTCCTGGGGTGCATTAAGAAGAGTGTGACCAGCAGGTCAAGGGAGGTTCTCTTCCCCCTCTACTCTGCCCTAGGGAAGCCACATTTGGAGTATTGTGTCCAGTTCTGGGCTCCCCAGTTCAAGAGACACAGGGAACTACTAGAACTACTCGAGTCCAATGGAGGGCTACAAGGATGATTAGGGGACTGGAACATCTTTCTTATGAGGAGAGGCTGAGAGACCTGGGGCTGTTTAGCCTGGAGAAGAGAAGACAGAGAGGATCTTACCAATGCCTATCAATATCTAAAGGATGGATGTCAAGAGCATGAGGCCAGTGTCTTTTCAGTGATGTCCAGTTATAGGACAAGAGGCAATGGGCACAAACTGGAACACAGGAAATTTCACTTAAACATAAGGAAAAACTTCTTTCTTGTGAGGGTGACAAGAGCACTGGAAAAGGCTGCCCAGAGAGATTGTGGAGTGTCCTCTAGAGACTTTCAAAATCTGCCCAGACATGTTCAACCTGCTCTAGGTGAACCTGCTGTAGCAGGGGAGTTGGACTAGATGGTCCCCGGAGATCCCTTCCAACCCCTACCATTCTGTGATCTGCTTAATTTCTGGCAATAACTGCAACAGCACTGGCCTTACAGACATTTCACTAAGCAATAGTTTTACCAAAGCTTATTTCAAAGATATCATCCCTTTCACAATACAATAATACATAATTAAACATTTACCAACCATGTACTAATAGCTTTTCTGTATCTTTTTTTTGCAGATTAATTGTTGGCAACATCAGTCATCCCTACTTATTGCCCTAAGTAATGGTTTAATAATTTCAGCTTATCTGCTGAAAACATGAATCACATTTTTTCCATCACACAATTAAACATAACAGAAAACTACATACGGAAGAATAGTTAGAAACAGTTTGCAGGTTAAACTAACTGAGAGTGCAGGAACACCCAACACCTACTCTAAACCATTTGCTAGTGACGTGAACTGCACACTAGGGGTAACTTCAGGTACCATTTCTTTGGTTAAAGTGGACTATAGATCAAAGCCTTAAAAGAAGCACAAACTGAATGAGATTCCATCTTTGCCAGTAATCACAATTAAGCAAAATCCTTTATGCAGGTCCAGTTACAGCAGGTTGATCAAGGACTTATGCAGTAGAGATCCAAACATCTCTGAAGATCAGACATTTCACAGCCTCTCTGGTCCTGTCTCAATTCTCAGTAAACCTCACAGTAAACATTTTTATCTTTATAACTAATAAGAATTTCCACATTTCAACTTGTGTTTATTGCCTCTCATGCAATCCCTGTGCACCTCTGAAGAGCCTGGCTCCATCCCTTCCATGGCCCCCAAAGCAGAGGTTGCTATACCAGTAAACTCTCCCTTCTGTCCTCTTCTTAAGACTGAGGGAGACCTCTTTGTACCTCACACGCTTCAGCCCCATAACAATCTTGGTGGCCTTCTGCTGGGCGTGCCAAAGAATACCAATGTCTTTCTTGTACCAGACAGCCCAGAGCTAGACACAGCACCCTGGATGCTGCCTGCTATGAGCCGAACAGAGGAGAATAATCCCTTCCTTTCAACTACTGGCTACATTATTGCTAACACAGCCCATTTATCCTCCAAGCCTTAAGGATTTAAGAACTCTCTAACACATTCTGGGGTGGAGGTTTTGGGTTTGGCTGGGTTTTTTACAATTATATACTTGCACAAAACAAAACAGCCTCAAGATATAACTGGAAAACCACTCTGACAGCCTCATTATCCAGTGTAATTCTCCAAATACCACTGAAAATCCAACAATTTTACCAGAATTGCAACTAGGATTTTAAAACAGCACTGCACTTATGCCCCTGAATTTTTCCACTTCCCATGGCACACTTTCCTTGTGCCAGCACATTCATCAGGGTGGGTGAAAGATCATTCTTTTCTCTTCCTGAGTGCTAAGTTATAGTTTCACAAGACATAATGAAACAATTCAAGAATCAGTACTGCAGACAGTAGGATTTCAGCTTGTCGCTCACCCACCCCCCATCAGATAGGTTGGGCTCCTTACTGAGTCACAGTTGTAGCTTTAACTGGATCAGTCCCCTGACCAAATCCACTAAATAAGTGCCATGAAAGTCTGTGGGAAGGCAAAGAAGGCATGGGAGCCAACAGCCAGGAAAAATGCAAGTCTGCTTCATTCAGCTTCAGCACCAGTTTTGGGTCATCTTTTGCACAAGATTCAGAAACTTCAGCTTTGTCTCTCAGAAACAAGGAGCTGAAGGCAATTCCCACTACTTGGTCAGATGGCAATTTAAGGACCGGACCCCAAACTATGTGGAAGGAAGCTCTTCTAAATAAACTTATTTTTCTCCTCCGTGCTTTCAAAAATAGCCAGCTCCAATACTTGTCAAGTTTTAGCACTTGAAGGCAGACCTTTTTGAGCTGATGCATCTATTTTGCATTGAGTTTCAGCATCCCAAAGTTTTAGGTAACATAGCCATAAAGACCAAGCATTTGGAAGAAACTGGCTGTGGTGCCAGGGTCACCAACACATCATATGAATTCAGTTCTAAGAAGGAAATCAATCAGGTGTTTCAGGGAATTATATAATTTTTGTTTTATTTCCTCCTTTATTAACTTGGTAAATATAATCTTGGAGTAATGAGCTGTAAACCACTGAATATCACAGTTCTTAAAGTAATGCAATTAGAACTCTAATTTTGCCCTTTAAAGCCATGAGAGAGAAAACATCTAATTTGTTTTTTGTGCCCTTTAACAGTCAAACCCAAGGGACACCCAAAACAGCAGAAAGCTGCACTGGCAAATTTAACTGATATGCGTTCAGGTGCAGGAATCAGGTTCAATTCATTACGTTTCATTTTGTCTTCCCCTAAAATGATCCCCAAGAGAAGGAACAATAAAATTCTCTCCTGAAGTATTATTATGAAATTTGTATGAAGTTCCCTGTTTTAGCATCAAGACTAATGTGAGGATTGAGAATCAGAAAGCTGTTATGGTAAATTTATGTGTAGTTTCCAAACTGGAAACCAGACAAAAAATTGCATGTCTACTATTATCTGTGAAACTTGAAAGAAATTAATGCAAAAAGTTACAAGCAAAATTTTAGATTATTACCAATTTTATTATTTTTAACATCAGTTACTGTTACTGAGGCAATACCTCACGTATGTGTAAAGTATCAGTAAGCTATGCCATCAGATACCGAATTGTTTAAAATAATTGTGAGGGTGGCAGACTTTTTTCTGAGGAAACATTATGATGCTTTTTTCAAAAAATTAATCAATTACAAACCTGAAGCATGTTCAGTATTCTGGTAAATACACGTAATCCCAAGGATATTAAATAACATCTATGTCACTATTAGCTTGGTAGCTGCCTGGGACCAAGTAATGAACCACTCCAGAGAGCAATGAAGACACCTCTGCCACACCCTTTTATTGCAAGAACCAGTGTAGCAGAGAGTGTTGAAAACAAGCTAGGCAAACCCTGTCTGACACACAAACATCTCAGCATTGCACTCAGTGCAGCATCCAGGGACAAAACAGAGGCTTAATTTATTTTGCTTTCCACAGGGCCAACCTCCATCTAGCAGGACTTACCTGTTCAGATTTCATGCCTTGCAAAAGTGTCCATACCAGCTGGGAAGTACCAGCTATCACTGGAAGCAGTAAAGCCACGTCCATGGAATCTTACACCTCCAACAACAAGCTGGTACAATATGCTATCCAAAAATCTTACAGTTCAGCTTAAAATAGCTAATAATTGCTCATTGTATTTTCACATGACAGCAATCAAGAGCTTCGATGCACTAAAAGCGAAGTAAATCTACTGCAACAACAAACAAGTTTATGTAATAAAAGGTCTGACCTTTAAAACAATTAAGCACATTACTAAATCATCCTCGTGTGAGGAGCTCAATTTCAGACAACAGTATGAGTCATGTGAGTAAACTTGGTGTTTGGAAAACTTGCCTAAAGTAGGGTTGGAAAAGCTCAATGGCTTAACTCTTTCCATTAAAGAAATACCCAAATCCCTTACTTTTGAGAAGCAAACAGACCTTTAAAACTCAGTATGGAGACATAAGATCAAGGATGTGGGTGACAGAGCCTAGATGCTCCCAGGAGAGGATCACATACCACACTACAAAGTTAAAAAACCCACTGGGGTTATCAGCCGGATCAGGAAAAGCTTCAATAAATGGGGTCTAAGAAATAACGATCTCATTAGCACGAACATTTGCATGAGATGCAACAATTCTACAGTGCAGCCATTTGTCCCAAAATAAGACTCCACTTCTTCATACTGAAAGAAGCAAAGCCCGCTCACTTGACAGACCCCAGTCCGCATGTGGATTGCAATGAAATTTTGTTCACCCCATGGAAAACATGGACATCTGGTTTATGCGAGATCTTATCTCTCCTGAAGATAGCCTAGGCTTTCATGAAGTAACAGGAGGCACCCCATCACAACAGACCTCTGGAAAAGCCTTCAAAG
Source organism: Actenoides lindsayi (assembly GCA_025331215.1). NCBI lineage: Eukaryota > Metazoa > Chordata > Aves > Coraciiformes > Alcedinidae > Actenoides > Actenoides lindsayi. The sequence continues at coordinate 12,652 of WTSP01023851.1, forward strand.
ACTTGTAGAAGAAATATTGTTGTTACTGTGAATGAAATAAATGGAAATGTGTGAAATCACTGGAAGAAACGACAGAACAAGGGTTAACAGAATGACCTGCACTGATCATGAGTAATCCTGTTAGAAGCAGTGTCCTGGGAAAAGTGAAATTGAGGAATGGGTTGTTTATATCAAGACCAGAAGGTCTGCCCTCTGCCAGATCACAACAGAGTGACTCAGCAGCAGAAGATCCTGCCTTCCTAACATCAGGAGGATGGAAAGTTGGAGCATATCACATATGGTATTCCTTTTCCTGTATGATTGACAGGAAAACAGACATCTATTAAACAAACAAAACAAACCAGATAACAAGCATGAACTTCACTTAAAATTTATGGAGACTTCAGAGACACTTTATTGCATCAAAGGGCAATTTACATATAAAGCTGAATACCATAAAAGATCTGTCCAAAGATCAGTGTACCATCACCAATGAAAAAACCCCAGAGACATGATAAGGATCTGGTAGACAGCGTTTCTTGCACTGGACAAAAGAGGTCCTGGCCTAACCAAATACACACACAACTTTGGCCTTGTATTATCAGCGTGACAGTGAGCAGAGGCGGGGGGGAAATCAGCATCACTTTCTCACTGCACTGAGTTTTGTTGCACTGAATCTTCTACAAAATCATCTTCTTCCAAATCTTTAAAAAAATGGGATTGGACCTGCAGTCAAGAAATTGTTCAAAACCACAGCGTAATTTCACTGATACTTTTACAAAAATATTTTTTGTAAAGCTTGAATAGAGAAGGGAGAGAGTACACAGTACAAAACCAAACAAAAAATTGTCATTAAATGCCATATTATTTTTGATTTCTAATATGTAATTGAATGTTTGGTATAAATTAAGTTAGCAAAATTTATTTTCCTTCTTTTCCAAAGGTACCTTTAATTCACAGTTATAAAAACTTCAAAAGAGCATACCAGTATTGTCTTATTTCTATAAACTAAGTGTTGTTTACCTAGAAGTTAACCAGAATTTCTGTTTTGAAGACCATTGCCATAATTCTCCTAAGGACAAGATGCATCCTCTCAAAAAACAGCCACAGGCCCAAGGAAAACAATAATTCATAGAAATCTACTAAATCATGGACAGCCAAAAAAATTGTGACACCTTATTTATAGCTTAGTAAAGAAGCACCTCTCAAAATGTAGCAATATTTTTCAACTTCTTAAAAGTCATTTAACTGAATAATCCAATTGGCATCCTAATGGCAAGAGAAAATGATGATTTGAAATTGTCAAAATGCTAATTTAGAAAGAGATATCAACATTTCTACCTGCAAACACCAACCATAAAATACAGTACCAGGTGATATTAGAACTATGTATCTCCAAATAAGATCTTTTTTTTCCTCCCTCCCCACATATTTTTTCTCATTAAGTTCTAAAAAGCCCTAGTGTTTCTCTTCTGGTTACAGATTACACTGTTCATTGTTACTGACAAAAAGTATGCTTCAATTCATACTTCCTACTTAAATACAAGGAGTTATTTATATGCTATGGAAACAACATTCCCCCGTACCATAATTAACATTCCCCTGAAAAAAAAAATTTTCTTCCCCCCCCCCCCCCCCCCCCCCGCTTTTTTTTTTCCACAGCACAGGTAGCCAAGGGAGTGAGGAGCTTTTAATACAGACTAAACCCTATTCCACTTCATTAGGTATAGTCACTAAGTTTTTATTTACTTTTGGAAGAAAAGTGTCAAGCTCCTCATTCTCATACAATGCTAACCAATAACGCAGTAGTATTTTATACTTATTATACATTATAAATATAAATACACAAAAAGCACAATAAGCCAACCTTTTTTTTTTTTTTAAAGCCACCATAAAAACAAATAAAAAGCTTACCTTCTTCTGGTACCAAACTATAGCATCAGTTACTTTGGACGCCATTTATTCCACAGAATTCACACAGTCATTTTAGGCTGTTAACAGAAAAAGACAGAACTTTACTTCCACCTTCCCTACGAAGGCCAACACAGGGAATACAGAAACACTTCCATTACCTGTAAAATGCAGAACAGCTATATTTACTTTACACCTTGCCTCACTGCGATTTTAGTAAGAGTTTGGGGTTCTCCTCTAAGTAAATAAAGAACTACAAATCTGCTGCTATAGTTACTTTAGAAGTCACAGTTTTGCCCATCCTTCCCAGTAAAACATAGGCATCACAAAGATGATCTGTCATCATCTCATGAGAACCTCAAGAGAGTGACATTAAGTGAAAGTTGGTTTTTTCTCCTGATAAATCAAGCAACCTATAGTTATTACCACAGCACAGCATTCTGAAGTCCAGGAATAACTGCATTATAAAATGCAAGAAAATTTCATACCGACTATTACATATTTTTGCAGAAAACAAACAAACAAACAAATCAGTCCTAGAACTCCACTAATTATAAATTAGTTTTAGTCTACTGTGTTCATGATTGTATTAAGTCACAGGGAGAAAAAACAAGGAAGAGTGGTGCTTTTGTTGGTTTGTATTTTTCACATTGAAACTAATGACAGCAACATCGAAGATTAACTAATACTACTGCTATTTGCTACCATTAAAAACAAAAAACCTTCCAGCCTACATAAAACATTTCTACCTTTAAAATTAATTTAAAAAGTTTTCTTTCATGTCATCAGTCAGCCAGAGTTATTTCAGAAAAAAATTAAGAAAGAATAAAGAAAATAAACATAAAAAGCCTTCAGATTTAGGACTATTGTCTTTCTACAAAGTTGCGTATATTCTCTCATTCTGGACATTCTGTAAAATCAAAGTAAAGTTCAGGTGAGAATTACATAATCCTTTCCAGATATTTTATTGTAATATGCAAGTTCTTTCAGATATGACTGCATTATCAGTAAAAACAAACTCAAATATTTCAGAAATTACTTCAGATATTAACAGATTAACAGCAATTTGATTAGTTTACTACCTACACTTCAAACTGCTAATTAAAGCAGGAAGCAGCCAGTGGAAGAGAAGAAAACTAAAAAACCCTGTTAAAATATTTGCCAAAAGATTGGAATACTTTTGTGTTTAATATCTTTCATCACACCGATTCTCTTCAGAAACAGAGGTATGTGAACAAATATGCCATGCTCAAGCCCAGTTAAAAGAAGTCAGTGGAGCAGACTGCACTACATGTGACCTTTTAACATTAGTTGGTAAAACCTTAAATTTCCAGCTCCACCTCACATTCAGCATCCTTCCTATGTTTACAGAATGTTTAAGACTGCTACATAACTGCACAAAGTATTTAACACGCAAGGAAATTTCTTTTTTATTCTGTAAAGCTATAAATTCGTAACAAATTATGCAAATGGCTTTTAAAAAGTAAACACAAGTAACTTTAAAATATTAAACTCTTTTTCCAAACGTACTCTCTGAATGATCCCAGAATCAAGTATAGCTGGTAAAAATCAACGCGAGATCTCTTAAAGAAACTTTGCAAATCCATTTTCACAGCATCACTGATGGCTAAGGCTGGCAGGGATCTCTGGAGGTTGCCCAGTCCAACTCCCCTGCTAAAGCAGGGCCACCTTGAGCAGGTTGCCCAGGCAGCTTTTGAATATCTCCAAGCATAGAGACTGCACAACCGCTCTGAGCAACCTATGCTCAGCCTACCTTCATGGTGAAAAACTACCTCCTGATCTTCAGAGGCAACCTGCTGTGTTTCCCTTTGTGTCCACTGCCTCTAACCTTGTCACTGAGCACCCCTGAGAAGAGCCTGGCTCCATCCCCTCTGCACCCTCCTTTCAGGTATTTCTATTCATTGATGAGATCCCCATGAGCCTTCTCTGGGCTGAACTGTCCCAGTTCTCTCAGCCTTTCCTCAGAGGAGAGATGTTCCAGACCCTTCACCATCTCTGTGGCCCTCTGTTGGACTCTCTCCACTATGTCTATGTGTTTCTTGTACTGGGGATCCCAGAACCCCAGACACAGCCTCACCAGTGGTGAGGAAAAGGAGTGGTAGTTTAGCCCCCAAACACCAAATTATGCATCAAGCATTCTTCCAAGATTGATCTCTCTCAGCAAAACAATGTGATTAAGGAGTATATTGCTGATAAAAACATCACTTACCATAACACTGTCAATATCAACAATATTGCACCTTGTATTTCTTCATTAAAAGGAAACAAGAATTATTAATCTGTAGGCAATTTTTATAGTGAAAGATAAAAGGTGATCTTTGTCTTAAGAACAAAGAGAAAGATAAGACATTTGTTTAAAGCATTTGCAAAGATAAGAGGCAGAGAAAAATGCAATGTTCAACAGATGGATGGAAACTGAAACCATGCAATAAAAAGTGTCTTTATGAAATGCCTAAGCTTTAGAATAATTCATGACACTTCAATGTTCCTCACCAAAACTTTCAGCTTAAAAAATAAAGCAGAGATTAGATTACGTGATCATTACAGCTGTTTGTACAAAAATCACAAAGAGTCCTCCTGCCAACTTCCAAGACATTTATTGGAAAGAAAATATAACCCTGAAAAAGACTGATTTCTGCGATGACACCTGTTTATTCAGTCTTCCCTGACTTGTGTATGGAGGCACTCATATTTTACAGACTGTATTTCTTTGGAGTCACTGTATTTAGTAAGTCTGGGGATGTATGACAAACACTATGGTACAAACCTTCAACAAATATATGGATTTTATACCAGCTCCTGATGATTTCTAAGAAACACAATGCCATATGTTTTCATGTTTCACAAAGCTTTTTCAAAAAAAGAGAAATGGAATAACCAAAAGGAACTAAATTTAAGATTTCCAACAATGTAACTCCAACATCCTTTGTACAACTTCAGATAAAGTTACAACACAATAGGAAGAAATGTCTCGGAGAGCTTAGACCATCATTACATTTCAGAAATATCAGGACAATGACTTTTGGTGCAACTGAGCAAACAAACAATGACGTTTTTCCACTGTTTCTAATATAATTGTGCAAGTCACATCAATTCAACCTGGGAGCCATGACTGTGTGAGAGTTCGTAATTGTTTCTGATCATACTGGTAGTTTTTCCAAGAGCGACTATCAGTTACTAAGAATTCCCTGGCACAATAAGTGTAAGTATGTTTCTAACTCATGAAGCATGGAGCCTAGCACAGGCTTTGATATAACTTGGTGTATTCCATACACTGGTTACCCTTCTTTCTCAGCCATACAAAGCTTAAAACAGGATTTGCTTCCCTGTTTGAAAACCTGTTTAAGTAAACTTAAAATCATTTGCTACACTGGACTATAGATTCAAAGCAACATAAACCCCTCAGCCATACACAGCCTCCGCACATCACGTAACCTACATCACACAGTCACAGCTAAAGCAGTTCCACTGCTCGTGGAGGTGCTGATGTAGGAAAGATGTCATACGGATTTTGACCAGACTTGCACCCCTTGCTTTCCCCTCCTCTGTGAACTCATCTGGGAGGATCTTTAAGTCCTTCTCATTTCTGTTAAAGCAGCATCCCCCCTCAGATACAATATACTCTGCTTCCTCCCACCAGAATCACAGGCCAAGAAAAAGGTTGGCGAAACTCCTTATTTGCAGTAAAGAACTAACTGTAGAGGCTGCACAGAAATCTTTCCCTCATTTCCCTCATTAACTCGAAGTCTCTCCAAGGTCACTGATTTTTCAGAAAAGCAACACCAACTTGTGAGTCAAAGACTTCCAACTGTGCAAATATAGCTAAAACTGAACAAGCCATTTTAAAGGCAGCAACTTATTTTTTCTGTAGTTCTCACATCCACTCAAAACTCCTTTTCCTTGAGAAACAACTACACCACAAAACTATAAACCAAGAATAACAAATTATATTATTAATTTTATTTCTGTCAACAAACCTGTTATTTAATTACCCATGGTTTTTGTATTTTTAAGAAACTCTCTACATTAAATCTTCTGTAGGGTCTATTTCAGTGGTGTTCAAAGCATATTTGCATACACGTTTGTATACACAAATGCAAAGATTATGCTTACAAAAGTAAATATTACAAAATTGCAGGACGGATGTCTCTTTTGAGACTTTAACAGAGTTTAGTGTGCTAAGTAAAAACACAAGAAAATATCATGCTTATTCAAGAGATATACAACAATTTCTGAGATAGCACTGAAATAAAAGGTGAAAAGGTTCATTTATTTCTAGACAGTGTTCCTGCTTGCAGGGGCTGGGATTTGTCTGTGGTATGATTTTTCTGTTGTGGTTTTTGAGACAGTGTAATGAGTTTGAAACACCTGGCCTGAAGCTAAGTTATCTGGATGAGAAATGAACAGTAACAAATTAAGGCATTTAAGCTGAAGCCCTGGCATTGATGATGATGATGATTCTGCACCTGCCCACAGCTCAGTGAACACCTGGACAGAAGACAGTATTGCAACAATTTCAGAATTGTGTATATTCATTACACATTAATATGTTGTGCAGCTGACAATGTGTGTTGATATTGATCCTGAAGTCAGGCTGTATAAGCTGGGCCCTAAGGCACATCAGTACCAACTGGGTAAAGTGAACAAATCCAAACAGCTGATAGACATCCAGAAGCACACCAGAGCACTGCTGCTTCTCTGCTGTGCTGCGCTTTCCTCCCATCCCCTACAGATCTCACCATCCATTTCACAGTTTGTATTGAATACCTGCATCTGGGACAGGGACCAACTCTTCCACGCAGCTGTACAGTGTCCTGTGCAGTGTCACTAATGCAAGATTAACTTAATCTTAATTACTAGGAGATTTAAGAGTAACACAAAAATAATGCCAACTTCAGAGACTAGAACATCCAAATATAAAAGCTTGATCACAACATCTCCGACATGCAACAGAGCCACTCACTACATTTCCATCAAACTCACAGGTACTACTATGAGTAACAAGTAAAAGTTTTGCATCAAAACTTCATTTCTGCCTTAATAATAGATGACTACCTGGTTTTGGTGATTCCCACACAGAAGTGGGGTTTCCTTGCTGTTTCTTTTCCATTTCAGAGCGTAATCGTATTCTAAGTACACACCACACCCTGCAATCAAATGAGTTTTTCAAAAGCCACAGAAATCTGTATTTAGATGTCTTCAAGCAGTTAACTGCTCATTCAAGCAGTGCAGTGCTCATTGTGTAAGACAGTATTAGACATCATATTATAAATTTAAATAAATTCAAAGTAAGTATATTTAAAACCTTTACTCATATCCACAGGGTTTTGGCGACCCAAGTCAGATCTAAATGCAGACATTTCTAAATTACAGTCTACAGAAAATAAAATCTATTCTGAACTCTGACAGATGCTCAGAACAAAACTGGGATCATCACAGTGACCAAAGCAAAAAATGACAATGTTTGAAAGGATGTACAAGTCTAAGCAGTGTGAACTAGCAAAAGTACATGATTAAAAATACAATACATGCAAGGAAGCATAGGTAAATAGTTGCTTTCCTTGCCTGTAAACACCATGAATCACCTAAGTATTTCAAAGAACCTGTTTTCTTTATAACAATCCTAACCTGAAAGGTTAAGATACCATCCAGCTGTTGAGTCAACACTTGAATGTCCTTCTCATTATCACCATGGAATGATGAAGTTGGCATGTTCACTGGACATCATTAGGAGTAAAAGTGCAGAGCCATGCCCTCTATCTCAAAGGTGGGTTTTTTGAAAGCAAACAATTTTTGTTACCTTCAGAAGAACGTCTCTTAGCAGCAAATTAAAGGCAGCTTTTATAAAGTTACTGCATGAAGCCATGATATTAGAACATAATTTCAACTGCTTTCCACAACAGATCTCTTTTACCATTGTGTTAGATACTCCATATTATAGCTCATAATCACAGGCATAATTTCACTAAGATTTTCTGGTATGAAGAGTAAGAAGAGACAATTAATTAGAAGAGTAAAGCCTATGGCCTGAACTACCAATTTTGTAGCAACATCTTGTATCATACAAACTCACTTAAAACATTCACCTGCTGATGCACAGCAAGAAAATAACTTTAATGGGGAAAACCGCTTCACTTCCCAGTTCAGCATCAAATTAGAAGTTAGTTTTATCATCAAATTGTTGACATTGTTTGATATTTTAAGTTACTTTTAAATGAGCTAAATAAACAGATTAGTCATACTAGGCATCTGCTGTTGACCGAAAAGCTGCTTCTGCCACGATGAAACAAACCAACACAGGTATCAATGTAATGCAGATACACCACTGAACCTTACCAGGAGTCACCCTTCCTATACTTGAGTTCATGGGAGTTCTGCCACTGCCACCAGGAACAGGATTAAACCCTTCAAGCAGTGTTTGGAAAGACACATTCTTTTCATGTGCAAAAATAAACCATTAAACCTACATTTCCTTTTTGAAAAGGAACATCAAATACTATATAATGCATTCAGTGTTCCGTGTAAATACTTTTATCTATGCATAGCTGTTCTCAAAACAGCATTTCAGAATTGCAAATTGTATACAAGCAAATGAGAAACTTGTCACTCCCAGGTTCACACCTTTCTGTGGAAGTCTTATCATGTTCCTTTCAGCTGGCCTTAAGAAAATCTGAAGCAGCCACAAGGAAGGAAAAATAAATAAATTTAAAAATCAGATGCTGCTAACCTAAAGACCATATCCAGCAGCCAGCATGAAAAATGTTCTTGCTGCCATGCCAGCCAAGGTCCCCCAAGCTGTTTATCTTGCAATCCAAGGTCATGATAGTTTGTAAATAAAAAGGAATTAACATACATGGTTTCCCAAAGGAACAGCATGATAGTTTGTAAATAACAAGGAAATAACATACTTGCTTTCCCCAAAGAACACCAACAATTCTGCTAACTTTGGATACCATTCCTAAAATGCTGCTCATGAAAGAGAGTGAATTTTCAAACTTTGTTCTTCAATCTATCCGAAAAATAAACCAAAAGTCCCAAACAACTGGTGAAAAAAACATCCTTATTTACCCATTTGTTTTGTTGTTTGAGGAGTTTATCAGGCCAGCAAGAGCAACAATAAAACATGAATCAGACCCTATGCTGGCTGCTATGTATCAAGCCCAGCTCTTTTCAAACACAGACGTACCGAACGTGATATTATCATGACACAGACATCTGGCAGCATGTTCACACCTGCCTGTGCCTCCAGAAAGATGTCAGTTACTGAAAATCAGATACTTTCTCAGGCCTCTATATTTTTCCCCATAAACCACGGTATCTGATCCCATTTCTACCACTGCATACTTATTCTTCCTTATAAGCTCATGCTGTTTATCACTTACCATCCCAAGCAGGAAGTTCTCACAGCTTCAGCATAAAGTGTGCAGCAAGAATCAGTTTTCAAATTCTGATAGGAAGTAGGCTCGACTTAACCATCTTCACTTCCACAGCAAAAATGCCAATATCTGAAGGACAAACCACCAAGGAAGCACTACAGAAAGTAACTGTCTCACATGGAATACCTGGTTTGCCAGTGAGTTACACAACTGTCTGAAATAGTAGCAAAATGTTGAGTATTAGGATTTCTGAGATTTATTTCAGGTTCTGGGAAAAGAACATTGCGTGCAGTTGTTGCAACTGCTGTAGCCATGTCTGGAATCTATCCCTCAGCCTTAAGGCCCATGCAAATTTCCCGATTTTGTTACATAACTGGTTTCTGTTCACGGCTCCTTTTGAAGCGACATGACACAATTTCATAGGTACCTGACTTTAATAACAGGGGCAAAGGACTCTGTACTGAGAACTCCGGGATTCTACAAGTCTTAAAATTTATTCCCGAGCCTGTTGCAGTGGTAAATATTGGCTCCTAATATTTAAATATATTCTACTGTTTAATGAAGTGGAAAAAACTTTATTAAAAAATAGAATTTCTATAAATACTGTGTTTTTCATTTATATACACGCTCATCTTAAACACTCAAAAAACCCCGCCACAAAAAGCGAACACCACAACCCAAAATACAGCGGCCACCCTGCAATAGAATGCTGTGCTGCTTTTTTCCTTGCTGTAATTCTAAGCACAACAGTAATTTCCTGCAATAAATCTTGCTTACTGAAAACACTGACTTGGTGTTTGGGAAGATGTGTTTATCTGTCACCAGGCAATGCAGAGCAGAGTTGTGGCTTCTTGATGAGTAGAGGCAGGAAGTTGAAAACCACTCCTAAATGGCCAAGTTTGCATCATGTTCTACAAATAGTTATCCAGCGAGTTTGGGAAGCAGCTGAGGCATGAAGTGGTTGAGCTGTCAGAAAAAGCTGCAGTCTCTTATAACAGTTCCATCCATAAGAACAGAGTAACAAATGCTAAGCCTATGTTTTTTAAAGTCTCTGGAGCGATCCAAGTAAGGAAGTGTAGGGTAACAAGCCTTACATGTGTATCTGGCAAGCGCCTCAAAACAATCATTAAAAATAGAACACCATTATACCTGAAAGACTATCTGATAGGGTCTAATCAGCACTTTCTGCAAAGGAAGATCATGTCTTAGTCTATCAGCATTTCTGAACATGTCAAACATAAACAAGAGCAAGTGATAAAACATACGTGGACTTTCAAAGAGCCTTTGGAAGGATATCAAAGACTTCTAAATAGACTCCTGTTTGTGAAAAGCAAACATTGCCACAGATCAAGAAACAGCCAGAAAACTGAACAAAATTTTGAGGTCAACATCCCTCACTGCAATAGGCTAACTGGATAATAAAGATTAATAGCATCATCCAGTCTGAATAAAATGGCTTATTTAGTGCCTGCTGAGGCTTGGACTGCAGATGGCCGGCCTGCTAGCTCTTCCATTCGGTGTCAGTCCAAGGCAAACTGCACGCAAGCCCCTGTTCTCCTTCACACAGAAGCATCCTATTCCCCAAAGTAAACTCCGGTTAAACCTTCTAGTCTGCTTTATGTTGCACTGGCTTTCCCACACCTGAGCACCCTGCAGTGACAGAGGCAGACGTTTTGGATCTCCTTTAGCATACACACGCGCAGGTGGCTAGCTCTCGATGAAGGTTTGATGTTAAAGCAACCCAGGACGAGAGCACCCAGAAATTACAACTTCCTACTTTTTAAGTACACTAACCATTAGACTTTTACAAGACCAACACAGATACCCATCACGTCACTGCTTCATCAGGCACTGACAGCTATTGTTAGCTTACAGATAAATAAGAGAGGCCCCACATTCCTGCTGGTTCCCAGAGCTCGTAAGAGGGAACTTTCAGCAGAAGAAATCACTCACTAGAGATATGTAAGGTCCACACAGAGTCAATAAAGGTGGTCAGGCCGGCCTAGTAAGGCTTCACAGCTGTTTTAACAATTCTAAACCAGTATTCCCACAGTCCAGCTTTCCTTTCACTCACCAGCTTCCACCCCTTTCTTTACCAGCCCATTGCTCAGGAGACAGCTTCAAGGAACTGCCTGCCCTTACTAAGCAAATGAGCAGTTTTCACCTGCACGAGCTCCACAGAGTAAGGGAAGCAACAATGCCACTGCCAGTAGTGAGGCAGCTCTGACTGAAGTCGAGCTGGCCACTCTGGAAAGCCTTATGAAGTACCATTAACAAAGTTAATCTGTACTAAGTATGATTGTTTCCCCTTTCTTCATCACCCTGTTTAAACCAGCAGCCTGGAGATTTTTTGAAGTACTGCCTATGTTAACTCCTTCAATGGTGTGAACTGAGCCCTGCCCTACTATTCCAAACTTCAAGTTTCTGTAAACAGGTCCAGCAGTGCTCACTATATTTACCTTTTATACATCAGAGAAGAAAAGAAAACCTGAAGTAGTAACATTTCCAGATGACAATCTTACATTAGACAAGCTTAGGAATATGGAACAGCTTTAACAATTAATTGGATCAACTTTAACAATGAATAGGCAATGTAAACAGATTTTAGTATCAGTAATGCAAATGATATCTGGGGAGAGGTGGGCATGAGTGACTGAACTATGCACACCACACAAAGCTTTAAAATCAGATATCTCAAATCCAGAAAGGAAATTTGGCAGTTCAGTGAACTCTTCCATTCAATATACTACAGTCAGAAGACAGAGACACCAGAATAAAAGAAATGACAAGGAATACACTGCACTACAGCTCTGTTGATCAGTTGTGCAATCTGACCTAAATTTCATGTATTTTATTTGAAGAAGAACACTAAAATACTAGGGGAGGTGTCCTAAGAAGTGCTGTGAATTATCAACCACTTGAAAGACTCTCCTTTTGAGACAGGCAAGTATGAATAGAAAAACAAGGAATTATAAATTGAGACTTGAAGTAATATACAGAAAATACAGTCAAGAAAAAAAAACAGCTTCCAATAACACAGGGAACTTCATTCATTAACTGAGATTAGAGGATAACAACGCCAAACTTTTAACAGAGGAATAATACATTACTACACATAATTGGCCTGTTAAACTCAGTACCACAGGAAGACATCGAAGCCAAGATTTTACTCAGATTCTAAAATAAAGCAGATATTTAACCACACAATAACAAAAAATAAGAAAAAAAATAAACATACAGCTGAGGGAATCTCAAGCTTCATGACCCAGGATGCTAGAAAACAGCCAAAGAGATCACCAGGTTGTATTTGGTGATACAAACTCTGTACCCTAACCCGAGCCCACGGTGGTCAGTAGCTAATACCAAGGAAAACGTAGGAACAACATGGCAAGCATAGAACAAACTGTTCCTTAAGATCACTGAACAGGATGAGTGTTTAGCTGCCAGGCTGGCATCTGCCAACCACCTAACCCCCAAAAGCATCTGGCACTGGCCAACTTCCAAAATGCAAGGCTTGCATGACTTCGTATTTGATGTTTTATTGCTTTAATTTCTTCTCCCCTTTGCAAATGTATTTTATTTTTTATGAACAAGAACTACAAATGTATTTGCAAATACGAGTTCAATCCAGTGCTTGGACTCATTCCAAGAAGCCGTCTAGTCTCTCTGGTCATCTGAGGTGGTCTTGGTAGACATAATCCAAAGAATTAAATACTGACACTATGTGTCTCACTTAAAGAGTATTCCCAGAAGCAGTACATTTGGGAAAAAACGCTTTGCACATGTAAATTAAGAAATAATAGAATAGCTCTATGAACTATCTGACATCCTCCCCTCAACAACAACAACAAAAAACAAAACCAAACAAACAAAAAACCCCAAGCAAACAAAAACCAACAACCAAACACAAACATAAGCTGTCTTTCCGAATTTCTTGACAACATAATGGATATCTCTACGTACATACACATGCTTGCTCTAACTTTGAAGCTGGTCCTGCTTTAAGATGGAGTTGGAGCAGACAGATGACTTCCAGCGACCCCTTTAAACCAGAATTATTCTATGATCACATGTAGAGCACACCTAAACATTACAGAGTAACACATTATAGGCTTAATTACTACTACCTCTTTTTTCCCCTATAGGCAATTTATTAAGCTCTTTGTATTCTCCTTACAAATTTGAATATAATTTCTTCAATTAGTTAACCATTTCCTCTGTACCCAGCAAGAAGGACCTTTATGAATAACAGCGTGGTAAACTCAAGGGAGAAAACAAAGCATTTAAAGCTTTCAAAGTCTTATTTTTCATAACAGCACACATCTTAAAAGTAGTGGCCAACTGCCCTTGAACAGTCAGAAGGAGCAGCACCTCTGACAGAGTTTTGCTTTGTTTCCCTCATAAAACAAAACCAATTAAAAAATACAGGAAAAAAACCCTGGCCTACCTTGTTCTGAGGGCAGAAGTAATTAAGTTTGCCTGCTTTTACCAGTGCCCATAGCTCCCTATTGTTCTCTACCTCACCCAACACTTTCTTCCTGTTCCCCACCTGTATTACCAGCTGCCCCAATGATTTAGCTGGGCCAGCAGCAGTACACACCACGATAGCTCAGAGCTCAGCACACAGACTGGGGCCAGCAGTTGCTCTCTTTCTGAGACTCAATCGTAACTGCCTTTTTTTGGGTGGAAACTACCGACCACAAGTTTGATAAAAAATTGTCACTGTGTAGGTACCTCAGGGCCTTTCAGCTGCCACTAAATTGGGGTTCATCATCTGACTGCAGTTACTCAAACAGGAGAAGATGGGCAAAGAAAGTAATTGTAGAAGCTTTGTGCCCTTAGTAAGCCTAGCTAAAAATTCTCATAAACTGTTCCGTGATGAATCTGTGGAGCATGCTGTTTATTATGAAAAGAACTTCCTCACAGACAAAAAACCAACCCTGTGACTGTCATCACTCTCACTCACAGGAGTCCAGAGCAAAGAAAAGAAACGTAGGGTTTATTTCTTTAGCAGAGTTTCTACTATAAACAAGTAGAAGATACGATATTTAGAAAAAGCCCAGGAAGACAGCATATGTAACACCAGAGAACTGGGAAAGAAATAATGTCCACTGCTTTCCAGTGACCCCTGGCAGCTGTGACAGGAACAGCACTGTTCAACTCCAGGAGTCGTTCCACCCTTCGCTGTCTGGTTTGCACCCATCCCTCCCTTCCAACGCAACGTCAATATTCTGATTCCTATTTCAAAGCCTGCGGGATTGTTAATTCTCCCACAATTCACATCAATATTCGGCAGCTATGGATACAGCTGGGACCAACTTTCTGAGACGAGCTGAGCTAAATCTGCTTTGGGAGAAATCCAGTACTACCAGAATACTTAAAATGCTTCGTGGAGTTCCCACCAATTACTGACAATGTATTTGTATGTCACATTCCACACAATACAAGAGTTCCCAGCAATTACTGCCAATTTATTTGTATGTCATATTCCACACAATACAAGAGGAAAAAAAATCTACTACAAACATTGAATTAAACTAACTAGGTTTCCAAATTCTTTTTCAGATGACTCAGGCTCAAGTCTTATCCTTTATAATATTTATATCCAGAATAAAAACATACACTGGCAGCAAAACATAGCAACAGAAAATTCAACTGCACAAACATTCCATTTCAAACGTGGATCACACCGTTAAACACTTGAACACACCAGTTCCAAGTACTGTTCTCAGCCTTCACCTTCAGAAATGAAAACTGCAAATATTGTAAAGTAGAGCTCTGGGAAAACAAAACAAAAAACCCCAAACCAAACACAACACACACACACAGAGGAAAAAACAACCAAACAAAAAACAACAACAAAACACACCAAAAAAAAAGATGCCAAAAAACCCCAACAACCAACCAAAACCAAAAAACCACACCCTAAACTACAAACTGACACAAGTATGCTATGGGTACATACATCAGATCATAAACACCTTACTGGAACAAAAATAAGATTTCTGAGAGAAGAATTACCCTTTCCAGGAAGTCACAAACCAAAGAAGATCACAAAAATCTCCAGAGGTACAGAAATAGCCAAATACAGCTATTTAAAACCTAGAGATTTATTCACAGAACACTTTAACCTCTAACCCCATGAAAAAAAAAAAAAATGTCTCATGCCAGCATTAATGCTCCCTCTGCCACTCGGTGACCACTCCAAGTGCAGCTAAAGATACTGCAATTCACTTCCTAGGATTAACAGGTTATTTCAAGTGATGCACTTCTCCCTGATAGAACAGCTACCACCATCTGTTTAACAGCATCAACAGGAAGATGTAAGTGGGCAAATTACTGCTGACACACTGTATTTACTCATCCATATTAGAGAACCCGCGTGTCCAAATTGTAAAACTAGCTGTATTTTCTGTAGGAATGTTTCATCACAAAGAATTTCAAAACATTAATTAAAGAACTTTCAGCAAATCAGGTTTTGGGATTAATTACTTTTTTCCAGTTAATTATCTGACAGATGGATAAGCCACTGGCAAATTCGGAACAAAACATGAGACTCGGCGTTACTAAGTGGCCAATAACATGTAAAAAGCAGTGAAAGACAAAATACCACAAGCACAGAGAATGAGGATATTGACTCAAACTGTCAAATCTCCAGAGGTACAGAAATAGCCAAATACAGCTATTTAAAACCTAGAGTATTCAAAGAACACTTTCAGCCTCTAACCCCAGGGAAAAAAAAAAATGTCTCATGCCAAGCATTAATGTGTCCCTCTGCCACTTAGTGACCACTCTAACTGCAGCCAAAGAGAGCAATACTTGGAACTGGTGTGTTCAAGTGTTTAACGGTGTGATCCACATTTGAAGTGGAATATTTGTGCAGTTGAATTTGCTATGTTTTGCTGCCAGTGTATGTTTTTATTCTGGGTATAAATATAATAAAACATTAGCCTGAGTCATCTGAAAAAGAATTTGGAAACCTAGTTAGTTTAATTCAATGTTTGCAGTAGAATTTTTGTGACACACCTGACTCACACGCACCCAGGGAGTACGTATGAAAAACAAAAGTAAAAGAAGCAAACACCTGGATTATTCCACCACTGCACAATCATTTTCCTTCACTGCTCTTTCCTTTGTTTCCCACAAAAAAAAAAAAAAAAAAAAGGACAGCTATTTGCTGGTTTTGTTTTATTTAAACATCAGGGAAATTAATATGACAGAACCAATTTTAACTGATGGGAAGCTGCCTAGCATTTCGATCCCCACACTAAAAACTAAGGACAACAGATAAGTAGTAGACGGGCTGTCACTGGATTCGGGAGGAAGGGGGAGAAAAATGGGATAAGGAATAAGAAAGCAAGCACCAAAAGAAGGTGTGTAAAACACAAAAATACAGCAGGAGACGAGGTCAGAGATGAAGGCGGAGATACCAAAATTTAGGACCTTTAAAGGAAAGGATAAAAAAGTCCCATCAGCTGACATCGGCATTAGAGCAGCTCAAGATGTATTAAAGCAACTTACCAAGGAAAAGGTGTAATAGCAGAAGTCAGACTTGGCAAGTAGGGATAGCACCTAGGGAAAGGGCCGGCACCTCCAGCCCTGATCGCGTAACTGGACGCCTAACATCCACAATAAACTTAGCCATCGCGGCCAACACGCCCGGTCACCGAAGGCTCAGCAGGACAGCGCGGGCCCCCACAGCACCTGACGCGGTTACCCAGCGTGGCGGGAAGGGCCCTCCCTCAGCCGCTGCCTTCGGACCCCCACCGCCCCGGCGGGAAGGGCCCGGGGAGCGCCGCGGACTCCCGCGCTAGCACTCCGCTGGAAGGGGATCTGAGCGCCGCGGAGGCCGCGGGCCTCCCGCCCTTCCCCCGGCCGGGCTTCCCCCCGAGGGGGCGGGAGGCCGCCGGCGCGGCTGCGGGCCGCCAGCGGACCCGCTCCCGCCGCCCGGCCGCCACCCCCCCCCCCCAGACGTTCTAACGATACCGCGACCACCGACCCCTACACGACCCGTGACCCCCCCCCCCCCCACGGCGCTCCCCCGAGCCCCACCCGGGCACCCCCAGACACCCCC
>WTSP01023852.1:22963-37691 GCA_025331215.1 Actenoides lindsayi
CCTCTCAGGCTGCTCTTCTCCAGCTGAACAGCCCCAGGGCTCTCAGCCTTTCCCCAGCACAGAGATGCTCCAGTTCCTTCATCATCCTCATAGACCACTGTTTTTTTCTGTTATCTTTTTTAATACCTTGTGTTTTCAGACTTGCTGTCTGAATACCATTTTAGGATCTTTCTTTAAAAACAGAGACAAAAAAACCCAAATCCTTCTCTTGTTTCTGGAAGTGGCAACTGTCAGAGTCCAAAATAGTGATTTTTAGCTCTTTAGCCTATCTTTCTACACATGGAATTTGCCAAGAGGCTTTAAAGTTTGGTAGTCTTTATTAAACTAGTCCATCTCCAATTCTTTTTCATATTAATCTATTCTAATTAATTGATTCTTTTGATTAATTGAGTCTAAATTACTTTGGTCACATGGCCTGTCTAATTGAAAGAAAAATGTCTGGCCCTGGTATAGCTGCATTTTGGCAAAGCAAGCCTTCCTCATTAGTCCAGTCATCTTCAGTGACTGGTGCTGTACTGGTAGGACTCATGTTTCTAATTTTGATTTTCTTTTTTTTTTTTTTTCTTTTTTGGCAAGATTATTTTCACTGAGTCACAAGAACCCACAGATTTCACCATCCTGCCTCTGTCCCCTCGAGTCATTTCCAGTTAACGCAAAGGGTTGTCTCCTTCAGGAGGTCTACAGGTTGTGACAGATGCTCAGGGCTCCTGAGCTGGCTGCCCTCTGGATGCAGTTGCAAAAGGAATAGTTAATGATAATTCTGCATTTAATTATTCCACAGTCTTCCTGGGTGAAGTTAGATGGGCTTCTGGGTTTTTTGCTGGGCAGGCAAGAGATGCGTCAAGGTTTAGACGATGTGAAAGGTTCTTTGCTCGTTCAGTTTTGTTGGGTTTGGGTTTTTGTTTGTTTATTTGTTTGTTTTCCTTTAATAATGTTAGTGTAGCGAGATGGGAGGAAAGTAAGAGAAGAACGACTGTGATATTACTTAATCATTTATTAGTCACTGTTGCATACCTGTCTTAAGTGACCTATCCTCTGCTTTCCTCACGCAGGACTAGTGAGTAACGTGGTTTTCACGAGCCACACTATGGAGCAGAAGCATCCGCTCCTCGTGCAACTGCAGAGCCTCATCCGAGCAGCAAATCCAGCAGTTTCCTTCATCTTGGCAGAAAATGGAGTTGTAACGAGGTAACGTTCGTTGCTGTCCAGTATTTGTCACTTCTGGCAGATGGGACACGTGCACTTAGGAATTTGTAGCCTCTTCACAGAATCACAGAAAGTTAGGGGTTGGAAGGATGATCTGAAGATCATTGAGTCCAACCCCCCTGCCAGAGCAGGACAAAACTAGAGCAGATCACTCAGAAATGCATCCGGACAGGTATTGAAAGTCTCCAGAGAAGGAGACTCCACAGCCTCTCTGGGGAGTCTGTTCCAATGCTCTACAACCCTTACAGTAAAGAAGTTCTTCCTCATGTTGAGGTGGAGCTTCCTGTGCTCAAGCTCGAATCCATTGCCCCTTGTCCCATCACAGGTCACAAGTGTAAAGAGGTTGTCCCTGCCTTCTTGACTCCCAGCCCTTATGTATTTAGAGACATTAATTAGATCCCCTCTCAGTCTTCTCCTCTCCAGACTAAAAAGCCCCAGGGCTCTCAGCCTTTCCTGTTTTACTCTGGTGGCTTATACAAAAGAGATGCAGATTTTTTTTCATCGCTTCTCGTGCAAAAGGCTTTTTCCCTTTACGTTTGTGGCCATATAAATAGAGGGATTAAGAAGTGTATGGGTTTGTTTGCAGAGTGTGACTTGTGTTACTGTTACTGTCATGATAAGGGGAAAAATACTCTTAATTTTACTGTGACTTAACACGTTCTTGTTTATGTAAGTAGCATAAAGATGATCGTCATTTTATTGAACTTATAAAATTAAAAACTTTCATCTTTACCTCTTTATAGGAATGAGGATATTGAATTAATTCTCTCAGAAAGCAGTTTTTCAAGTCCTCAGATGACGAGAGCTCGATATTTAATATATCCTGGCTGGCAAGTATCTAAACTGAGAAATATTAAAATTATTTTTCTAATTAACTGGAAGAGTAAAAATTTTCACTAACTTTTTTTTTTTTAACCCTTCCCCCCCCCCCCCCCCTAAGACTACTCATTTGGAACAGGCAATAGCTTTGTAAATCATTTTTAAAAGAGAGCTGATGAGTATTCTTAGTAGATACACGATCACTATCCTTTTATGGGGAAAAGGATCCTTTCTGGACACCATTTAAATCACGGGCGAGATTACTGTTGCTTTTCAGAAGAATAGAAAAGAACCCTCTGGGAATAAGCTGGAAAGGATTGGGATGGGTGAGGTCAATAATGACTAGAGTAATTTCATTCTGACAGCTCTTCAGCCTTACTGGAATGAACTTGCTCTGTCAGCCTAGCTATTAGCAGAACAATTATTCATAAAACCCAGCAACCTTATTGACAGTCTTGGCAGAGGCGAAGGGCACAAGAAATACATGGTGCCAAGCTTTCCGCTCAACACCGAGTGCTGTTTTTCATGGTTCAGGTTTCTTTACACATCTTATTGCAGTTATCAGTGCTGCACTTATTTGGCAGAAAATAGAAATCTGTCAGCCCTTGTAACTCCTGCCTGACTCTTTTCTGCTTAGGTTTTTAGAGTGCTGGGAGAAAGATTTAGTTACTGTACCTTGCCAGTCTTGTATGGACATACATCTCTCTAATTCTTGCTCTGTATTGGATGCAAGTAAGGCTCCTCAAGTGAACTGGCACAAAGCTTGGGATGTCAGGGCTGCTTGTGGCTTGCATGGAGCCAAAGGGAGAGAGAGAGGAAGCAGGAAAAGAAAGTATTTAATAGCTTGGGACAACTGTTAATCTGTTTGATGATGGTATGCAAGAATAGTATGGAGATATGTAAGGAAAAAACCAAATTGCAGCAGGGACAACAGCATAGAATCGTAGAATAGTTTGGATTGGAAGGGACCTTCAAGATCATCTCGTTCCAACCCCCTTGCCCTGGGCAAGGACACCTTCAGCTAGACCATGTTGCTCAAAGCCCAGTTGAACCTGGCTTTGAACACTTTCAGGGATGGGGCATCCACAGCTTCCCTGGGCAACCTGTTCCCATGTTTGACCACCCTCAGAGTGAAGGACCTCTTCCTAATTTCTAATCTAAATCTCCCCTGTTGCAGTTTGAAGCCATGACTCCTCAACCTGTCACTACAAGTCCTTGCTAGAAGTCCCTCCCCAGCTTTCTTGTAGGCCCCCTTCAGGTACTGGAAAGCTGCAGTAAAGTCTCCCTGGAGCCTTCTCTTAAGACTGAACAACCCCAACTGTCTCAGCCTGTCCTCATGGAAGAGGTGCTCCAGCCCTCTGATCAAGGCTCTCCTCAAAAGGAGTCCTGTGCACTTTGAACAACCTAACACTGTTAATATCCCATTTTCATCAACGTCTTAAAATACTACGCTTTCTTCCCTTCTTCTGATGGCCAAGGCTTGCCTCTGGTGCTCCTCTTAAGAAGTTTATTAGATGAAAAGCACAAACACTTGTGTTATCTGTATTTTGAAGGTGTGTATTTGGTTTTGTCTGAAGGTATGAAGGCAAATACGGAGCTGGGTCTGTCTTCCCTCCAATGGTTCAGATCTGTGTGTGGTTTAACCGTCCTCTCGAAAAAACACGATTTGTGACCAAATGTAAAGGTACAGATGAACTTTGACTGACTTGATTTGAATCCAAGCTCGAAATGCTGAGGAATAGAGGGGAAGGAAGGCACTGACGTAGCACAGTTATTTAATTGCTGCTGAAGTAAACTTTTAATTGAAAACTCAGCTTTCCTTCCTTAGAAGTACATGAAATGATCTTCTTTAGTGTCTGCTCTGGAAAATTGATTTTATGAACCTGTGATTGTATTCAGCTGAAAATCTTACTGAAGTTTTGGTTTCTAGAGACCAAAACACTTGTCTCCATACATTTGCTTTTTATTTTAGGTCTAATTTTATTTAGTAGTGTTGAAATACAGTTTGTAAGTGGCCATCAGCTTCTACTTTTCATGCCAAGTAATTCTTTGTAGTCGCTATAAAATTGGCTCAGCTCTGTGTTAGGCTACTAGAGCAGACATATAATCATGCCTTTCCTTCTTTCCTTAGCTAAGCAGTGTTAAGGAGCACCATTTTACTTTCCACACACACTGTAAGCGTTCATTATGCCAAACACATGTTATTTCCCACCTACCCCATAGCAAAGAAATGAGAACATATAGAAATGTTACGTAGTGGGGCTCTGGGGGACACCGCAGCGTTTTCCCCCGAAGCACTAGGCTGTGGATTAGAGACCTGTAGCGTAGGTCTGACCAGAAGGTGCACCAAGGAGAAGAAAAATAAGTGACATAATCTATTTGTCTTCTGTTTCAAACAGCAATTAAGTCATTGCTCAAGCCAAGTCCTTTTTCTGGAAACATTTATCACATCATGGGCAAAGTGAAGTTTTCAGGTAAGGGCACATTACAACTTAGCGAAATGTAAAATTGTTTTGTTTGGAAGAGATCTTTAACATCAAGTCCAACCACTAACCCAGCACTGCCAGGGCACCACTAACCCATGGCCCTCAGCACCACAGCTCCATGGCTTTCAAACCCCTCTGGGGATCACGGGGACTCCACCACTGCCCTGGGCAGCCTGGGACAGCCCTGGACAACTCTCAAGGGGAAGAAATTGTTCCTCAGCCCCAACCTAAACCTCCCTTGGGGCAGCTTGAGGCTGTTTCCTCTTACTCTGTCACCTCATTCAATGCTAAGACTGAGTTTTATTTGAGGAGCCTCATTCCCCCAGGGCAGGAGAGGAAGAGGTGAAGGAGATGGAGATTGGGAAATTTGGGTTCCTTTCCTTTACCTGGTGCTCTGCAGCTTGCGAAGTCCCCTGTGTCTCACCACCCACCTCTTCCCGCTTGGTGCTGGAACTCACTGAAAGGGGCTGTTGTGTTTCCCAAGGAGCTGGGATGAGCAAGAGTCGCTTCCACCAGGGATCGCAGGAGGACAAGATGAGATCTAACCTGTCCGATTCACAAAAACAGGTTTTTGACAGAGCTTGGCATCCACCCAGCCCCGCCACCCAACTCCAGCCCAGGAGACACGGGCCAGATTTGCACCCCAGCGGAACCACCCTGTCCCAGAATCCCCAAATCCCAGAATGGTGGGGGTTGGAAGGAAGGCTGCCCAGAGAAGCCTCCCTGGGCAGCCTGGCACTGGCTCCCACACCCTCACACCAAACAAGTTTTTCCATACTTTGTCCCACCACCAGCTGTGGGATCAGAGCAGCCCAGGGTTGTGCTCCCCACCATGGTGTGGCTGCCTCCCCCCAGCCACCCCAAACTACCCAGTTTGACGCAGGGATGTCCGGGTGTCTGTTCCAGCTCAAGGCCCAGGCTCCGGGGAGCGCGGAGGAGCTGCGGTGCCTGCAGGCGATCAACCAGCAGCAGGAGGGGTCCAGCCTGGAGGAGCTGATCACCAACCAGTCCTGCCTCAAGCTGGCCAACACCATCAAAGCCTATGTGGCCACGGTGAGCCTGGACACACCAGCTTGGGGGACTGGGAGAGGATGGGTCAGCCAATGGGGAGGGATCCCATCTGCGTCTCTGCCTCAGTTTCCCCATCGGCCTTACCAGGAGGCGGCAGAGGACCATTGCAAGGATGGTTTAAGAGGGGTTGGAGGAGTGGGGCTGGACACCAGGCAGCGAGGAGTCAGTGGAGCCCACAGCATGAAAGTCAAGGGCAGGGAGGCTGGGAAGAGCCAGGAGGGGCTGGGGCGCGGGAACACCCGATTCACCCTTAACCCCGGGGCTGTTTCTCTCCTCGATGGTGCAGGTGACGGAGAACGTTCTCCGCAGGAGCACAGTGAAGGGTGAGTCCCTCCTGGCCCGGGTGCCGCTCACTGGCATGGCAAAGAATCGACGGCCTCCTGGCAGCCGGACGGACGGAGCCGTCCACGTGCACCCGGCACAGCCGGAGCCCGGCGCTGCTGACGGGCTGGGGCGGCTCCATCGCTCCTGGGGCAAACTCCACCAGGAACAGGGCACGAGCTGGGGTAGGAGACCGAGGGCTGTGCCCCTGGGAGGGAGAAGGGCACGTGTCCCTGGGGAACAGGTCAGAGGGGCAGCCGTGTCCGTCTGTCTGGAGTGTGGGGAGCCAGGGCCATGGGGGACAGCTAGATAATGATTGACCAGACCCTTCCCTCCCCAGATAACCCTCTGGGGAGGTCAGTGGGGCAGCTCCCTGCCCTGCTCACTCAGAGCTCTGCCAGCGCAGGGCTGGGTGTCCCCACGCTCTCTGTGCTCTACAGCCCCGTGTCCTTCTCGCAGACGCCCGGAGGAGCTACGTCAACATCTCGGAGGGGCAGGTTGCCCCCAGAATGGCCGGCAAGCCCTCGGCACATCTCACCCTCCGCCCCCAGAGCCTGGCCCAGGACGGTGAGTTGGGCAGTGGGCACCGGTGGCTTTCTGAGATGGGGATGGAGGAAAGATCTCAAACAAAGGGTGGGGGACCAGGATGGGAGGGTGCATTTGGTGGCAGATCCGGTCATAAAATTGTAGAGTGGTCGGGGTTGGAAGAGACCTTACAGATCATCTTGTTCCAATCCCCTGCCATGGGCAGGGATACCACCCACTAGAGCAGGTTGCTCAGGGCCCCATCCAACCCGGTCTTGAAGATGGGGAGAAGTTTCTCCCACCCAGTCCAAGGCCACCTTCTCCACCCTGTCAATCTGCATGACTGTGGGAGAAAGTTAGAGCCTCCCCCTCCCTGTCTCCTGACCCTGGCAGGTGCTCCCCAGAGCATCTTGCTCCCCTCGGTGACCCTTCCTTCTCCCCAGGAAACTCCAAGCGCTTCGGGAACCTCTCCCAGTCCTGCCGCCACGCCATCGCCCGCTGGGAAGACAGCACCATCCACTCCCACCTGCAGAACATCACCTACCGGGACGGCCGGCTGCGGGTCAACCAGGCGGGCAAGTACTACGTCTACTCCCAGATCTACTTCCGCTACCGCAGCGACGGGGCCGGCGCCCGGCTCTCCGTCCCCCAGCTCGTGCAGTGCATCAACTGGAAGACGTCCTACAGCCAACCCATCCTCCTGCTCAAAGGGGTGGGCACCAAGTGCTGGGCGCCCGAGGCGAACTACGGCCTCCACGCTCTCTACCAGGGGGGACTGTTCGAGCTGAAGGCCGGCGACGAGCTCTTCGTCTCCGTCTCTTCCTTGTCCATCGACTACAATGACGCAGCCGCCAGCTACTTTGGGGCCTTCCGGCTCGACCTGTGACGGCCGCTTGCCCCCTCCCCGCTGCTCCTGCCCAACGATTCTCCTCGGGAAGCAGCTTCTCTAACAGGACAGCGGCCAAAGGGCCGAGGGGGGCCCGGCCCAGGTCCCTTCCCCGCACGCGTCGTCCCTCACGTCGTCGGACGAGCCGGAGGAGCGCGCGGGGGGTGGCTGCCTGTGGGGACCCCCTGGGCTCGGTGCCGCAGGAGGAAGCTCACAAGCCAAGAATGGATCTCCCAGGGCCCATGGATGACGTGGACATGGGAGGGATGTCCCAGCCGCGGTGGCACGTCACCTCCCTGGCTCCCATCTGAGAACCGAGCGGCTCCCCGCCGCAGGAGAGGCACCAGCGTCACATCCGCCACCGCGTGACCGAGCGTCCCCGTGGCAGCACAACCCCCGGCGCGTCCAACCCCGCGTCTGGCACGGCCGGGCTGTGGGTGCTGGGGAACCCTGAGCTGGAGGCGCTGCGACGGAGGCCGAGGCGAGCAGAGGGCCGTGGCACCGAGGGCACGGGGCTGGCACCCCTAGGGATGAGGCAGGGCCGGCATCCGCTTCTGGGAAGGAGCGTAGGAGTTTCGGTGCAAGTAGAAACCTGGAGCGATGCCAGCAGTCGGTTTCAGGGAAGGTCAAAGAGCAGGCCCACGAAGACGAAGTCTTCACCAGCCCGAGGAACCGCACCCGGGCACGGGGCAGAGCGGAGCTGCGCAGGAACTCGCCGTCACAGCCCCTTCGGTTCTCCTCCCTGGGGGGTTTTTGGTCCTCTCTGCCCCCTCGGGCCACCCACCTCCTGGCATCTTCATCCCCCGCAGTCCTCACCTGCAGGGTGTCAGCTCCTGGGGGAGCCCCGGCAGCGGCAGGACGGGACCCAGGAGGGACACGGCAGCCCCTCGGCGTTAGAGGCCCGGTCAGGCGCAGAAGGGGGGCTCGAGGCGGTCAGGCTGGCGCTGGGGTGGCCGCAGCCCCCCGTGTAATTACCTGTATACTCGCTGTATCCTATGAAGACTGTTGGTGTGGACGGACAGACGGCAGCACAGGCTCCCACCAAGGACGGGAGCACCCAGCGCTGGTTTAAATAAAGCCTGTACTCCAGCGTGGGTCCTGAGCCTCTTCGCATCAGGCACCCGGGGCTCTGGGCAGCCACGGTGCTCTGCAAACCAGGTACACGGGGCTCTGGGCACCCCGCTCGCTGCAGCTCGGCCTCATCTGCCCCCCCACTTTCCCTGTCCCGGCTGCGAGGGGGGCAGAGCAGAGGGGCAGCCACCTCCAGCCTCCTCCCTGGGCAGAGTCCCGAGACCCCAGCTCGGTGGTGCTGGGGTGCCGGTGGTGCTGGGGTGCCGGTGGCAGAGCAGCCTGGGTGCGATGCCAGAGCCGAGGCAGCCTTGGGGAAGGGGCCGCTGCGGTTCCCAGGAGCTCTTCAGGCCCTGGGAGCTGCAGACGGAGCCCAGCGAGGGCCCCGGGCAACAACCGGGTCCTGCCTCATCTTGCATCGGCAACATCTCAACGGGCTCCGCCACCAGCGCCTCTCCCCTGCGGACGTTCCCAGGGAGACCTGCTCCCCGTGCTGAGCCCGGTGCTTCCATCTCCCCGGGACCCGGGGCAGCTGCCCCACCGGCTCTGGCAGAGCCACTCAACAGCTCGGTCTCCTGCAGCGATGCCGATATGAAAATCCCCCCCCGGGACACGCGGTGACCCCGTCACCCTGCGCATGAGGGTCTGGACCAGCCCCAAAGGCACGGGGCAGCTTTCGCAGGCCAGAAAGCCCCAGGCAGGGCCGCAGGGTCCCCATCGAGGGGACACCAACACAACCCAAACCCCCTCGCGGCAGCTGGGACCCCGTGACGTGGCACAGCAGAGACCCCCAAGCGCACCAGCCCCCGCAAAACCCTCCCTTCCAAAATTGCCTTTGAAACCGGCCCTTTTTCTTCCACCTCTCATTCCTCCTCCTGCTCTCTCAGCCTCCTTGGTGACCAACAGCTACTAAAATCCCAGCTCACCCTGACCCTGAGTTGCCTCTGGCAGCAACCCTGGGATTGAATCGGACAAAGCCAGGGCTGCAGAAGTGAAGGAGGTGGCTCCAAGTTTCCCTCTGAAATGGAGTTTAAAGCAGCTACCCCCCCCCAGGTCTGGTTGCCAGTGGCCACGCAGGAGCAGGAGCCGGTGGCAACCCCAGGAGCCGGTGGCAACCCAGGTGAAGCAGCGCCTCGCGTGATCTGGGAGAGCCGGGCTCAGTGCCAACCAGGCTCTGCTTCCTGGAAGGGAGAAGAGTCGTGGGCGGCTGCTCTTGGAGAAGACAAACTCTACCAGCACCAGGCCAGGCGCCAAGTCTGGCGAGAGCTGAGTGGCACCAGGCGATGAGAAACGGGACAGACAGAGGTGGGGTGGGGTGGGTTGGGAGGGTGTTCTCGAGGTGCCAGCTCCGCAGCTTCTCCAGGCTGACGTTTAACACGCAGCGAGGGCTGTCGGAGCCCAGCCCGTGCTGTGTCCACACAGCCAGGCCCAGGAGAACCTCCTGCTCTGGCACATCCCCCCCAGCCCCTGCAGAGACTCGCCGGTCTCACCCCCATAGGCACAGGGACGGTCCCAGCCCCCTGCTCGCTGGCCTCGCCACTTGCTTGGACAGAAGCGGGTCCTGGTTCCTCTGAGTGTGGAAAGTCCTGACGGCTGGACAAGATGGACCCAAGGGCCACGCTGTGTGTGCAGCACCCTCAGAACCTGAGCATTCGCATTTCGGGGGGCGCGATGGGGAGAAGCACCCAGCTCGTGCCCTTCTCCAGGCCCAGACCTCATTGACATGATGTCACGTGAAGCTTTGGGTCTATTTTGGGAACCCCTGCAGGGCAGCAGGAGGGGTGCAGGGGATGGGGGAGGCTTTCGTCAAGGGACTTTGAAGTCACAGCCGTGACCTGTCAGCCCCCACCACCTTGGTTTTCTACAGCCACTGGGGATGGAATAAGGAGCTGGAAAGTACCTGAGAGCACAGGCAGGCAGAGCTCTGCTTCCTCACCAAAAGACCTGGTCACTCTTGAAGCCTCCGTGCCTCAGTTTCCCCACTTGTACGCGACGCCTACGACCATCAGTCTGTAAAAGGCTCCCAGACCTGCAGGCAGCGGCTGCAGGAGCCTGTGGCAGTGGAGCTCACACAGGGACCTTCTGTCCACCAGGTCACCAGCGAGAACAGCTCCCCACACCCCCTCGGGGTGGACTTCTGGTGGCACAGACACCAGGCAAAGCCTCCGAGCCACTCACTGTCACGTCTCCTTCTTTGGAGAGATTCCCACCTTGGCTGGACACTGCGCTGCTGGGCCCCCTGCTCTGGGTGACCCTGCTGGATGGAGCAGGGGGTGGCACCAGATCAGCTCCAGAGGGCCCTTCCAGCCCCCGCTGTGCTGGAATGCTGTGATAATAAGTAGGAGTTTTTTTCCTGTAAGTAAGCAAGCTTTTTCCTAAGTAAGGTTCTGTTTCCTATTGAACTTCTCCTGCCTTTCTCCCTTCTCTGTGAGGTTTTGACCCTCTGATGATAGATTTTTTTCTGCCCTGCTGTCTCTGCTGGTCGGGGCAGGCTGGTGCTGGTGTCTCTGTGTGCACAGCTCTTGGCCATCCGTGAGGGCCAGGAGAGGCTGTGCACCCAGCCAGGGCCGAGGACAGGGACAGCCAGCCACGCTGGAGCAGCAGCCCCTCCCCTCCCCACCAGCGTGGGGCTTCTTCCTCTGCAGGTTATCGTCACCGCAACCAGAGCCTGTCCCTGGGACAGCCTGTCTCCCACAGCACTGATGTTCCTGACACCAGAGTTTTCTCAGACACTTGTTATAAATTATTCAGTGTTTCCTGACAGCGAGGGAAGTTACGGGTAGGAGGAAGGTCCCACAAGCTCCCAAGGGACTTTAACTTCACACCCTTGGCGTTGTAACCCAAGCCCAGGCTCAGTGGAGGTGACATCTCTGCATGTTCTTTAGGGATGTAGCTTGCACCAGTGGTGAGACCTCTTGCCTGACCGGTACATAGGGCTGGAGTTGCTGTTGGGAAGGAGCTAAACCAGTGGTCCTGAGCCATTGAACATCCCTCAGCGATGAGGTCCTGTCCTTCTACCTGAGGAGCTATAAACAGGGGTGAGGATTGAAGAGTTCTTTGCTGAGATTTGGATGGAAAAGGATGGAAAGCATATTTTCTTTTAAGGCAGCCCAAGCTTACACTGTGCTGAAATAAACAAAGTGTGCTTAGGGGGACTTGGTGGCTTGGCCCTGAGATCACTCACGAAAGCTCATGGCAATAACCTTTTGGGACAATCCAGCAAGATCTGAGTCTCAGCCTCACTTTGTGCTGGCCTCGTGCGTTTGTCCAGGGAGGACGGGAGAGAAAGAGTAAAGGGAAAAGACACTTAAGAAACCTCCCGAAGCTAAAACTGTGATTACACTGCCTGAAGTCATCGAGTTTCCTGGTTGAAGAGGTCAGGAGCAAACCACAAGAGTGAGGGGCAGAGACAGGGCTATAGGACTCCCAGCGTGGGTCCTCCTCGCATCACCGCGTTACGTGTCATTGTGTGACTCCGGTCCGTGCCTCAGCCCGAGTCCGTGGTACCTGGTGAGGCCGGGCCGTGCCTCGGCCAGGCGTTTGCCACCGAGCACCCGGGTGCTCTGGCACTGGTGGTTGGACAGGGCCCCAGGACCTCCGGGCTGCATCCCACGCTGCGGCATGCCCTCGGAGCGCGGCAGCAGGGCTCTCTGGGGCTGAGGCAGGGCAGAGCTGTGCCCTACTAGGGCTGCTGATGCTTTGCACCGCCAAGAGCAGGGGCCAGACCGGAGCAAATCCAAAGTAACCCCCCCCAAATGCACGTTGCTCAGGGTGCCAGGTCCGCAGCGCGAGATGCTTTGCTTTGCTGAGCTGATCTGCTCCCGCTGGGCTGCAATGCTTCTGAGTGTAAAAATAGATGGAGATGACAGGGAGGAAGGCTCGAGTGTCAGCGGGTCCCCGGGCAGGCGGGTGTCCGTGTCGGGTGGATTCCTCAGCGGGGTGGAGAAGGGCTCGTGCGTGTGCACGTGGGGCTGGGGTAGATCCCGATCTTCAGCGCCCGGCCTCTTTTGGTTGGGCGGGATGGGGCTGACCTCTGGTGCAGGCAAAGCTTAAATGGGTGAGAAGGAACTGGGTTTTGGAACATATTAGGTCACTCATTCAGTTGGAGAGCGGCGTGTGTCAGAGGTCCAACAATTTGTTTTCAGAAGGGTTTGAAGCATTAGTGATTCAAGATGTTTTCCTGGGAGTGGTTTGCAACATGAGACTCGGTGGCCGGCGTGGGGTTGGGGTTTTATGGGATTAGTCAATTCACTGAGGCTGAAAGGGCTTTAGTAACACAACAGTTAAATTTGTACTTTTCCACATGGCCGGGCCTTCAAGGAGCTCACCAGAAGTGTAAAAAAATGTAAACAGCACTGTAAGCATTGTGCCAGCCCTGAGGCAGGGAGGGGGGTTCCTTCCAGAGTAGTTCTATCACCTACTTTTTTTCACTTTTTTTTTTTTTCATTTCTAGAGTTGCAAATAATCACAAGCAGAACCTGATGACTGTTGCTAATCTGGGTGTGGTATTTGGGCCGACACTGCTTCGACCTCAAGAGGAAACAGTCGCTGCCATTATGGACATCAAGTTTCAGAATATCGTGATTGAAATCTTAATAGAAAACCACGAGAAGGTAATGCCTTTGCTTGCTTCTGTCGGTGCAGTTAGTTTATGACAACAAATTTGTTTCTCTTTATAAGCTGCAGCTGCCTCTCCCAGGCCCCCCTCGCTCCCCGGGGCCAGCAGCACCAGCAGAGCTGGGGTCACACTGGGCAGGGCAGCAGCTGGGTACCTCCTGGGTGCTCCCACCAGCAATGGGCACGGCTCGGGATAGGCCGTAGAGGCTCCAAAACAGACGGGTCTTGGAGTAGAGTTGTGTAACCAGGGCTGCTGCTAACGGGCCTTTTTTATGGTCATCTCGGCATGAGTCGTGTCCGTGTCTACATCACAGAAATCCCCGTTTTCTTCCCCCTTCCCATTGCTTAATAGGAATTTGTCCCTGCTTTGGAGAGGAGCGCTAGGAGAAGGGAGTGCAAGGTGCCTGCCTGGGCTGGCTTCCTGCTTTCCTCACTAACTCTGGGTTTGTTCAGGTCCTGGCTTTATCCCCAGCGTTGCCCTTCTAAATTAGGATGCGTTTGTGTTTGTCAGCCAGGAGGATGTTCTGGTCTGTCAGTGGAGCACATGTGGCTCGGTGTGGCCGTGGCCTGGGCTGTCCCTCCTGCCTGGACACCTGGGGTGGCTGCATGCAAATGGCAGCCCTCAAAAAATGCCACTTTCTTCTGCCTTCTTTTGTTTGTCCTGTTTGGGCTGGAAAGAAGTAACTAATGTGGGCATTCAGGCTGTGAAGAAAGAAGCTGAGGCAACCTTGTCTCCTGACCAGGGCTGCCATGGCAGGGTATCATCATGTCCCTGGTGTGGGGCTTCACTTGTAGACAGCTCAAACAGGTTTCTTGCAGGTTAAGGTTGAAGGCTGAGACTCTGGTATGTGCTGTCTGGGCAGCAGTCCCGGGGCACCTCTGTGTAGGGCTGCAAAGGGGTTTCCAACGTGCAGCCAGAAGGGATGGGGAAATGGTGTCCATTGTGTGTTCTTGGGGAGATTGTTTCCACAGGCACGTAAAGGCCATGGTGTTTATTTAGGATGGAGGAGCTATTTTCTTCTCCTCTGCATGAGATGTGACAGCAGTGATGGCCCAGTGATGAGCTCTGTGGAGGGCTGTGTGAGCAGCAGGGATGGACCAGTGGCTGTGAGCAAAGACCAGCTCCCCCAGCCCTGGTCCTGCATGGAGCAACTGGCACAAGACCTCCTGTCAGCCTTTGGTGGTCACCTCCGTTGGTCTGTCATCTCCACGTCAGTGCAGAGGAGCACTCACTGCCTCTCCCTGGGGTGATGGGCTCTTTGGCTGTGCCACCAGCATCACGAGCAGCATGAGCAGGTTTTATCTCCCTTCCCCTTGCTGGTCTTTAGCGATCCCATTGCTTGTGGGCCCTTATAGATACATGGCTTTAAACATTGATTTTTTTTTTTTTTTCTGCCTGACCTGGGTCTCTTACTGCACCAGCTGAGCCCTCCATCAGCTGGCATCTCTGGAGGAATCGATGGCAGATTTCTGCAATGATCACGTCTGGGTCCTGGCTTGGATCAGCACTGGTGTGGCCAGCAGGACTAGGGCAGGGAACATCCCCCTGGACTGAGCACTGGAGAGGCTGCCTCTCAAATACCGGGTTCAGTTTTGGGCCCCTTACTCCCAGCAGGACATTGAGGGTCTGGAGTGTGGCCAGAGAAGGGCAGTGGAGCTGGGGAAGGGGCTGGAGCACAAGGGTGGTGAGGAGCAGCTGAGGGACCTGGGCTTGTTCAGCCTGGAGAGA
>WTSP01023852.1:40182-51056 GCA_025331215.1 Actenoides lindsayi
CACTTAAATTATATCATTTAAAATACATTTAGAATGTCTCGTTTCTACAGTTGCTTCATATAAGATCACTTGCTTTTTACCTTTGTGTTCAGAACATAGTTGTGAGTGCCTTAATATAACAGAATAATTCCCTCTTGAAATTAGGTTTTTAAAATACATGCTTCTAAAAGGAGTACTTCTGTGCTGGGCTTGAGTGTGAGAGCCTGTGATCAGAGATTTCACTGTTAGCCCCATTTTCAAGCAAGAACTTCTTTTTCTGTTCTGTGGTTTGGGTTGTTCTTTTAGTTTGTGGGGGGTTTTTTTCAGTGTAACTAAAATGTAGTATCGCATTGTTGCTCGGTGGATGTATAACTGGGGTCTTACTCTTCATGCAGAAACCTCAGAGGAAAGCTCTGAAAACCAGAGGAATGCTCACCCTTCAGGAAATAAAAACCATTCACGTAAGTGGGAGCAATTGAACAGCAAACCCTTCTTTTGGCTGGTTTTCTTAAATCTTCATTTATGTGACAGAGCACCTTCCACACCTCCCAGAACAAGGGTGCTGAGCACTAAGTTCTGGCATCACTTACTGTCTTCTGATAAAACACAACTGAGGCTGTCCAGGAGGGATGGGAGATGTCAGTCTTGGTGTTTTCTTACCTGAAAAGTCAGGGCAGGTGTGAGGTGGTGGACAAGCACATGCTCTTGGTTACTGTTAAGGTCTTGCCCCATCTTTTCTCCCCATTCCATGCTGTCCAGCTTGTCACTTGCTCATTAGGATCCCAAATGCCTAGTCCTGCCCTCATCGAGTACCTTTAGATTGTATATGCTGTCGTTGGAGATGGGTTCCTGAGAATTTGGCATGGCTATGGGTACTGTCTCTGTACCCCCCTCCTCTAGTCCATATGGATGTCATTTGTCATACTGTCTTGTCAAAGTGCTCCTTTAGATCCAGGAGCCAGATGTTCTCCCGTGGCTGTTAAGTTCCATAGAAGGAATTTTTCTTTTATCTTTTTTTTTTCTTTTATCTATTTTTTGCTTTTTCTTTTATCTCTTTATTTTTCCACAAACATTTTAAAAGCCATTTTTACCCTGAGGGTGGTTAGAGCCTGTCCCAGGTTGCCCATAGAGGTGGTGGCTGCCCCATCCCTGGCACCATTGCAGGGGAGGTTGGACAACCTGCTCTAGTCGCAGATGTTGCTGCTTCACTGCAGAGGCTTGATGACCTAGAAGGGTTTGGGTTGGAAAGGACCTTCCAATGATTCTATTTAATTTGTTAAGACTGTCTCTGAGCACTTTCGAGTTCAAAATGGTTTAATGCATGGTGTATTCTTTCTTAACGTAGGTGAAACGCCACTTGGATCCACTTCCAGCTGGTTATTTTTACAACGGGACTCAATTTGTGAATTTTTTTGGTGACAAAATGGATTACCATCCACGTATCCTTTCAAACGTGGGGATTTTTTTTTCTGGTGAAGGTTTCAGGTAGGCAACAGGCTGTGCAAATCTCAACTGTAGACTGTCAAAGCAGATGATACGGTGAAGAGCCAGTTTGGTTTGCAGGTGGTGATACGAAGTGAAAAGGTTTGTTCCTTCAATCTGTGCATGGCTACTTGCCATTTCAAGCTTACAGTGTTAAAATGCTTTGGCAGAGATACCCTCTAAGGAGCAGAATAGAACCAGCAAAACAATCCCAAAACCCTACATGAGCTCACGCAGAGAATAATTTATGGACCGCAGCTTGTCAAAGAAATATTTCTTTAAACAAATAATGCTGTAATATTGCTTTAATGCCTGGTCAGGACTGATAAAAGTTCCAAAGGAATATAATTTTGTGTGCATGCATCTGTGTGCACATACCCAAGTGAAAACAAAAAGGGTTGTTTTGAGGTTTTCCTGCAGTGTCCTTTTTTTTTTTGCCACATACTTTGCGGGGAAGCTGAGGCTAGATGATTGCTCTCGGGTTGTAACTCAGCATGAGGAAAAAGTTTCTTGGGTATAATGCAGTAAGTAGAACAGAATGCTCACAACTTGGGGTGGGGAGGGGCATATCTGGAGTATTGTGTCCAGTTCTGAGCTCCCCAGTTCAAGAGGGACAGGGAAATACCAGAAAGAGTCCAGCAGAGTCTGCGAGGATGATGAAGGGACTGGAACATCTCTTATGAGGAAAGGCTGAGAGCCCTGGGGCTGTTTAGCCTGGAGAAGAGAAGCCTGAGAGGGGATCTTATGAATGTTCACAAATATCTCAAGGGTGGTGGTCAAGTAGTAGGGGCCAGGCTCTTCTCAGTGGCGCTCTGTGATAGGACAAGAGGTAATGGTAGCAAGATAAAACACAGGAAGTTCCACCTCAACATCAGGAAAAACTTCTTCACTGTGAGAGTGTCAGAGCCTGGAACAGGCTGCCCAGAGATGTTGTGGAGCCTCCTTCTCTGGAGACTTTCCACACCTGCCTGAATCTGTTCCTGTGTGTCCTGCCCTGGTTGATGCTGCTCTGGCAGGGGGGTTGGACTCGATGATCTCCAGAGATCCCTTCCAACCCCTACCATTCTATGATTTCATGATTCTCTGATTTTCTGTAATCACTTTTTAATCTAATTTAAGCTACTGAAACCTTATTTTAAAACTACTTCACCTAAGCAGGCAGTGTGATATACTTACCAAACTGTGACATGCACTGTCCCTGCTGGTTGTCTTTGGTGTCAGTTTGGAGAACATGAGCAGCAGCTGAGTAGTAAGGTCCTCTGGATTTCTTTCCAGGAATTACTTTTATTTTTTAATTTACACCTGATGTTATTTTTGTCTTTGGCAAGAAATGTCAGAGTAGTATTAATATTCCAGTGTGTTCCTGTTCTTCTGAGACCTTTTTGCTCTCAACAACTCCCTTTAAAGAGGTTGGAGCCGGGTGGGGTCGGGCTCTTCTCCCAAGGAAAAAGTGACAGGACAAGAGGAACCAGCCTCAAGTTGCCCCAGGGGAGGTTTAGATTGGAGCTGAGGAACAATTTCTTCCCCTTGAGGGCTGTCCAGGGCTGTCCCAGGCTGCCCAGGACAGTGGTGGAGTCCCCATGATCCCCAGAGGGGTTTGAAAGCCGTGGAGCTGTGGTGCTGAGGGCCATGGGTCAGTGGTGCCCTGGCAGTGCTGGGTTAATGGTTGGACTAGATGATCTGAAAGGTCTCTTCCAACCAGAACAAATCTCTGCTTCGTTCTTGTGTTCATAACTATTGCCTTTGTGTTTATTGCTGAACTTTCCAATTTTGTTTTATAGCCCCAGTTTACTTTTCACTTAAACTTTGACAGCCTTCACAAAACTCCAAGTGGGCTCTGTGATTCTGTTTTGGAATAAGAAGAAAATGTTATTTTCTATGCCATATGGGACAGCTCTAACATTTTAAACCAGCAGACTTCTGTCTGCAGGAGGAGCTCCCCTTTCCAGCATACTGGCAGAAAATAGCTGAACACCAAACTTGGACTTCAAGATTCACTGGACCTTTACTCCACCACTGTCTTGGCAATAAAAATTGAGGCACTTGTTGACCACTTCTGGATGATTTGAATTTTGGGCAGAGGTTTTTTTTTTTAGACTTTTCACTTAACCAAAATAGCTGTAAACATCTGCAAACCTGCTCT
The DNA here is from genome assembly GCA_025331215.1 of Actenoides lindsayi. Lineage (NCBI taxonomy): Eukaryota > Metazoa > Chordata > Aves > Coraciiformes > Alcedinidae > Actenoides > Actenoides lindsayi. The sequence continues at coordinate 43,787 of WTSP01023852.1, forward strand.
GGTTTTGCCATTCTTATATTCTTCCTCTTGATTGGAAAATATCTGTTCGGCAAATGCTTTATTCCCCGTCATGCAGAGTAGTTGTGGTTCAGTCTGACTGTGGGACTCCTGGAAGGTAACAAATTGACTTACTTCAGTAAGTGCCCCTGAACTGGCACATCCTTCAAACCTCTAAGTTTTGGCCTATTAGGAAGGAGTTCTTTACTTTGGGGGTGGTGGAATACTGGAACAGGTTGCCCAGGAAGGTGATGGTGACCCCATCCCTGGAGGCATTCAAGGTCAGGCTCGATGAGGCTCTGAGCAACCTGCTCTAGTTGAGGATGTCCCTGCTTCCTTCAGGGGGGTTGGACTAGACCTTTGGAGGTCCCTTCCAACCAGGGGCATTCTGTGATTTCCATGAAGTTCTTTTCTAATGAATGCTATTTGCACAAACCTTTTTCCTTAGTTTTTCAAAATCAGTAATGGACCAATTCATGAACGATTACTTGGAGGAAGCCAACAGGGAAATAGAGAAGTACAACAGAGAACTAGAAGAACAAGAGTATCATGATCTCTTTGAGCAGAAGACATAAGCACGTGCGTTCTGTGCATTTCTGAACCACCTGCTGTCAGTAACCAAAAAATGCTGTTGTCCTTGCTGGTTAACTTAGAAAATTAAGTGAAATGTCAGTTTTCAGCACTCCTTTTAAAACTAAGAGATCATTCCTGTAAGGTTGGCATTTTAATATGGTAACTGCTTAGCTGTTTGTTCTGTCAGGTTTGCTTCCACTTCACCTTAATTCCAGACTGTAAAAAGCATCACCTGGAATCTCTGGCTAGTAGTGGAAACTTATTTACAAGAAGAAGAAGAAAAAGAAGAAGAAGAAGAATTAGAAGAAGAAGAATAAGAAGAAAAACAGTATTTTCTAGAAGGTCAGAATGTGATCATGAAATTGGTCTGTTGTGCAGATGATCAAACCACTTTAATCTCTGGGTGTCCCTTGAAACTCGTTGCACTGGTGCATTGATGAGCAGTGGTATAATTCAGTAAGTGGGATTGGGGGATGTTCCTAAAATGAGAAATGGGGGAACGTTTCAAAAACTCAGAAGAGTATCCAATCTTGCTGCTGTTAGGGTGTCCCCAAAGCAAGAAACGGGGGAACATTTACAAAACTCAGAAGAGTATCTGATCCTGCTGCTCTTAGGTGGTTCCCAAAGCGAGAAATGGGGAAACATTTAAAAACCTCAGAAGAGTACTTGATCCCACAGCTGTTAGGCTGTTCCCAAAGCAAGAAATGGGGCAACACATCCAAAACTCTGAAGAGTATCTAAACCTACAGCTGTTAGGGTGTTCCCAAAGTGAAAAATGGGGGAACACCTCAAAAAAATCAGAAGAGTACATGATCCTAGAGCTGTTAGGCTGTTCCCAAAGCAAGAAATAATGGAACAATTCAGAAACTCTGAAGAGTATCTAACCCTACTGCTCTTAGGCTGTTCCCAAAGCGAGAAATGGGGGAACACTGCAGAAACTCGGAAGAGTATCTAATCCCACAGCTCTTAGGATGTTCCCAAAGCCAGAAATGGGGGAATGTTTACAAAACTCAGAAGAGTACTTGACCCCACAGCTGTTAGGCTGTTCCCAAAGTGAGAAATGGGGGAACACCTCAAAACCTCTGAAGAGGATCTAATCCTACAGCTGTTGGGCTGTTCCCAAAGCAAGAACTGGGGGAACACCTCAAAACCTCTGAAGAGGATCTAAACCTACAGCTGTTGGGCTGTTCCCAAAGCGAGAAATGGGGGAACACCTCAAAACCTCTGAAGAGGATCTAATCCTACAGCTGTTAGGCTGTTCCCAAAGCGAGAAATGGGGGAACACCTCAAAACCTCTGAAGAGGATCTAATCCTACAGCTGTTGGGCTGTTCCCAAAGTGAGAAATGGGGGAACACTGCAGAATCTCAGAAGAGTATCTAATCCCACAGCTCTCAGGTTGTTCCCAAAGCGAGAAATGGGGGAACACCTCAAAAATTCAGAAGAGTATATAATTCCACAGCTGTTAGACTGTTCCCAAAGCAAGAAGCGAGGGAACAATTCAGAAACTCTAAAGAGTATCTAATCCTACTGCTGTTAGGCTGTTCCCAAAGCAAGAAATGGGGTAACACTTGAAAAACTCTGAAGAGTACCTAATCCCACAGCTCTTAGGGTGTTCCCAAAGCGAGAAATGGGGGAGCACTTAGCCATTGCATTTTTCTGAGGGGACAGAGTGTCTCATAACTGCTGCACAATTTGAATCTGCAGTCAAAATTCTGACTTTTTAGAACTCAAGACAGGATATTTATACATTTCAGGGTGAAATGAGATAAGTGGAGATCTTTTGCTTTCTTCCCAGTGTTGTTACTGCTGTTCTAGGAAATACAAGACACGAATGGCAGTAATCTGCAATTTGCTGTTGCTTAGAAGATTATGTCTGAAGGATTCTTACTTCAGGATTAGAAACTAAGCAAAGGAAGAGAAGAGGGAGATTCTTTTAGCTAAAGAATTCCTTTTTGTGAAAATTACTTCTTTCCAAAGGTAAAAAATATCAAAAGATATACTTGAAATATGAAAGAACTTGTTTGTGAAGCTTTCAGAAGAATTTGCACGCCGTAACACTTCACTAAATTGATACCCCAGGTTTTAAGTACTTGCAATAAAAACCTGTGTAGTTACTAAATGATCATAATAGAAATTCTGGCAACTTGTCCTTTAACTTAATTTAGTACAGTTTTAAGTGAGACTTTGTAGATCACTGCCTGAAGGATTATAAGGTACCCCAGCAGCTACTTAGAGGTAATTACTGAAGCTTATTTGAATAAGAAGATTATTGTAACATGCTGCTTGTTCAGAATTCAGTTGAGTGAAAACAGTCCAGGAGGAATTTTTTTTTTTAATTTTCATATTCCTTTGCCTTAGGAACAGCTCAATCTTTTAATACACCTTTTCTCTTTGGTCAGATGTGTGTAATGCAGTAAGAAACGGAAGGAATAATTTCTTCCAGTACACTTAATATACTTACAACATGTCCACGCAGTCTCCTTCTGCGGCAGGAAAACGAGGTTTAACTCCTGCCCTCTAACCTAAGGCTAAGTATGGGCTTTACGCCTTACTTGAGAAATATATTTTTTACCTTTGGAATATGAAATGGCTGAGATTTCAATAAGCCTGTCAAAAAGCTGAAACACCTTTTTAGGTAGACTTTCAGTACACGTTGCTACTAGCTGGCTCGGTGCCTGCGCTGTAGTCGTTACGCAGCGCGGAGGTGGAATTCCAGGTGCTGCAGGTTGGGATATAGGTGTTGATAAGGTTTCGTTCTTAGCTTCTCCTCCTAGAGTTAAAAAGCTGTCTGAATTTTCAGAATTTATTATTGGTTGGCTTTCCTTTTTTTTTTTTTTTTTTTTTTTTTCCTATTATTTGCACACCACGAGACTTTATAAACTACTTGTATCCTGTTAAAGTCCGGTAAAAGCCAGCAGTTAGTTTGTGTTTCTAGGCTTTCTGGGGTAACCCATGTTACAGGTATAGAGCATCATGATAAGGCTCGTGAGTTTATCTATGCATGGCTATACTTTAGTCTTAATATCCTGTAGTGCCTGGTAGAGTTAAACGTAGCTAGCAGTGGGTTCAGGGGGGGCTAAGGGGTGTTTACAAACTAAGTACGGTTGGTTGCATGAAACTCTTCATCGGACCAGGATTCTTAAGAGTCCAAACTTCTGGTCGTAACGCTGCAATAAAAAGGGGGCATTAGAAAACTCTTCATGACCGATAGCTCTTTGCCAAGAAACTTAGTGTAAAACCCAGCATGCTCCTGTTCAGTACCAGTGACCTAATCTGCAAAGCCATATTTCTAGAGTAGTGGGATGACTGTGTTAAGGTGGGAAGAAATACCGGCGGTTGCGGCATCGGCACGCGGTCTCCACCGGTAAGTCAGTGACGGAGTAGGTTTAAGTGCAATTGATTTGAGAGGTAGGTGAAGATACTGTAGCTTATTTTGCTCCCCTGAACTCCTTTTTTAAGAACTCCAATTTGCCCAGCTCTCGCAAAAACTCTCTTGGTGGGGTGAGTTGTAAGGACAAGGGAGGTACCCTGTGAACAAGAGGGAAAAGAAGTCTTTCAAATTGGCCCGTGCTACTGTGCAAATTGAGCTGTTCCTTAAAAACTGAGGCAGAAGAGCTCAGAACAAAGGCCTAGGACCCTTCTATACTGTACTGCATGCTGTATGGTCATAGCTGTGTATTATGAAGACCTTTCACCATACTGGTACTATTTCAATTAATATATTTTGATATTGAAGTAAATTGATTACCTCAATTATTATTGTTTTTATTTTATTGCTAGCTTTGAACTGTGACTTTAAAACAGGTTTAAAAAACCAACAAAAACATGAACAAAAAAAAGGGGAAACTGTGACAATGGAATCCTTTAAACATAGTAGTGCCTTGCAGATGACACCATTTATTCACAAGCATCCAATAAATGGCTGTCATGGGTTGTATTGCTTGCACCCTTCTTGGTTTCTTTTCTTTTTTTAAAGGAAAAAAAAACAGTTTTGGTGAAAGGACTTAAAATTAATCTAGTGAAGAATATTAGCACAAATGATTAAACTGGTTTAAAAGAAAACTCTTTGAGGACTACAAGGTGTAAATGCCTGATGCTGCTGATGGTTTAATAGCAGTTGCTGATTATTTTGGAGCTACTTCTAACGATCGGCAGTGCTTTTTGGTTTTGTTTTGGGGTTTTTTTAGGAGAAAAATGTAACTTTTGTACTCTGGTCAGAGATGTTTATACTGTATCAAACCCCATCTGTAGGGTAATCTGGTTTCCTCACTCTTTTGAAGTCAAACTGAGGGTGGAGATGCTTCGAAGGATCTAGTTTTGAAAATTTTTTTTTTACCTACTGTAAAAGTAAAAAAAAAATAAAATCAATAAAAAAACAAAGCACCATTTCTAAACCACAAATGTTTGGATACGGAAAAAGTGCCATTAAACTGTTCCTTTGTCTCTTGAAAATTGGTAACAGTAACTTCGTGCCCAGGCATTTTGGATCTGGTGAAGAAGTGCTGAGAGTCCTCAAGGGGTTTCCACGCTTTGCTGACCTCCATGTTAGCGGCTTGTGGTGGTGGTTTTTTTGGTTGTTTTTTTACTATTTTCTTCTCCTCACCGAGAATGAGTGTGATCAGAAGTTACTGAAGTTATAGGGAGGGAAAAAAAAAAAAAATGTGATAAACTTAGGAGAGGAACGTTTGCAACTTGAACCGCGCCGCAGTCGCGGTGTATTTTATATTAAGCTGTGCAATTTGGTGTTAGTCTGATTATTTTTTGTTGGTTTTTTTTTTACACTTTTGCAATTAACCAATGGGATTGCGGGGAGGGTTTAAGTTGCATGTAAAAGTTCCCTAAGAAGTTTTGCTTTTATTGTTATTTTTTAATTGAAACTTGTCTGAATTTGCACAGATTTAAGCTCTGGAATACTTTGGTATTCTTTAAAAGGGAAAAATGGTCAACTAGTAGAGTGAATTGTAAACTGTGAGTTGTTAGAACCGCATTGTTGATCTAATTTTAGATTGTTTAAAAATGTACCTCAGAAAGCTAGTGAGAAACGGCTTCGTTTTTACCCGACGTTCGGATGCTGATGTAACACTTCTCACTTTACAATGTGCCAAAATTCACTTTGATACTAGTTCTCAATGCTTTAATATTTGCAACTTTAAGTTAAAAAAAAACTTGTCTTTACAACCACTACTGTAACTTCAGTTAAACTGAATGGTGTGATTGAAGCTTTTTGCCTATCGTATTTATTACACAACTTGATTCAGTAAATATAAAATGACCTTTCCATTTATTTTTGTATTGTTTTACATGTCTATACCTGCAGTTTGTGTGACTTTTACACCCGTAACTCCGATGTGATGGAGAGAACCAATAAACAGTATCCATCTGCTGTCTGTCTTTGGCTTCTTTAATAAACTCGTCATTTCCTACATTTGAATTTCTTTTAAAACCTGTTGATTTTTGAAAGTGGCAGAAAGGTGACTAGTTTACAGTTGAACTAAAATGGAAAGATTTAAGAATATAAGGTTTGCCTTTTTTATTTAGGCTGCTATTGTAAGTTGAGACCTTCTTGCTTGGGCTTCTAGTTGGGTAAAATTTAAAATGAATTGTAGGGTGAAAGGTATTAATCCGCTGTCTCTGTCTTTCAGCAGCTGTACAGAAACATAAGTTGATGGTTGCACGTTCAGGAATGCAGGAGCTAAATCCTACTCCTCGTGCTCTTATAAATGAGGATGTAGTTTCAAGATCAGCTGCCGTTGAGCTGAAATCAGGCTGCCGTTGTGAGGGCAATCCCACCTTGCCTTCCTTTTTCTGCCTCAGTTGCCAGGCGAGTCTCCTTCGCTGGAGAGATTCCAAACCCACCTGGACATGATCCTGGGCCCCCTGCTCTGGGTGACCCTGCTGGAGCAGGGGGGGTGGCACCGGATGATCTCCAGAGGTCCCTTCCAACTCCCCACCATGCTGGGATTCTGTGAGTGAGAAACTGTGCATGAGTCGGATCAGTTTGCTGATTAAATGGGATCTGCAACTGATTTCTGTCTGGTTGGCAACACTGATTTTTATTTTTGTAGGATGGGTTTGTGCTCGAATTTTTAAATTTTATTTTATTTATTTATTTTTTATGAACTGTTTATGTATTTCTGACGGAAATCCCAGAAATTTGCCTTGTTTGGGAGAGCATCTTCCCCTTGTGAATGCACTTGGGCTGCATCCAGTGCTTTTGAACTGCTGAGGGCACACCGTTTCCTTTGATTGTGTTACGTGCTGTCAACAGAACCCTGAACAACCTCCATATCATCATATGGATGATGCCTTCCGATGGCACAGGGGTTGAAACTAGATGATCTTTGAGGTCCCTTCCAACCCAAACCATCCTAAGATTCTATATACTGATCATTTGAGAGAAGCAGCCAGTTACTGCTTCAGTATTAAGACTGCAAACCCCACAGAATCATTCACGTCAGCTTTGCCAAGAGCCTTCAAGACTTGTTACTACTAGCACAAGAGGAAGCTGCCTCAAGTTGCATCATGAGAGGTTTAGGTTGGATATTAGGAAAAATGCCTACCCCACAAGTGTTCTCCAGGGCTGTCCCAGGCTGCCCAGGGCAGTGGTGGAGTCCCCATGATCCCTGGAGGGGTTTGAAAGCCGTGAAGCTGTGGTACTGAGGGCCGTGGTTTAGTGGTGTCCTGGCAGTGCTGGGTTAA
>WTSP01023852.1:56524-71624 GCA_025331215.1 Actenoides lindsayi
CAGCTTTCTTGTAGCCCCCTTCAGATCCTGGAAGGCCACAAGAAGGTCTCCCTGGAGCCTTCTCTTCTCCAGACTGAACAACCCCAACTCCCTCAGTCTGTCCCCACAGGAGAAGTGCTCCAGCCCTCTGATCATCCTGGTGGCCCTTCTCTGGACACATTCCAGCACATCCATATCCTTCCTGTAACAGGGGCTCCATAACTGGACGCAGTACTGCAGGTGAGGTCTCACGAGAGTGGAGTAGAGGGGAAGAATCCCCTCCCTTGACCTACTAGGAAGGGATTGTAGCATTGGGAAGCAGGGCAAGGATCTTCTCAGGGTTTTTCTCCCCACTTCAACCAAACTCAAACTGCAAGTTTCCTTCATTACAGATCTAGGTGGCAGCCTACAACCTGATGCCGTGGGGCATGGTAAGAGAGAAGGGACACACCAGCGTCCTCCAGGATACGTTCAACTCCGTCCTGAACTTGATGGTCCCTTTGGAACGCACGGAGGAGTTCACTTCTCGGAGAGCTTCTGATTCAGCTGGCTCACGGACAGCACCGAGTTCACCCATCTGCCGCTTTCTTGGCAGCCGGTGAGGGTAGGAAAATAACGATTGTTTTCCAATCCAAGTTTAATGTGTGCAAAAAAGCTGCCTGGAGGATTCCTTTGGCAACACCTGCCACGGGGGGAAGGGCAGAGTTTTCCCCCTGCCCTGGCTTAGCCTCATCTCCGTAAGCGAACGGTTCTTGTGTCTGCAACAGGTCTGCCATGGCCAAGGGTCTCTTGCTCACCAGGGAGGGGTTTCCACCCTTCTTCTGCCCTCAGGAATCCTGCCCGTCTGACAGTTGGAGCACAATGTGGGTGCTGTGGTGGATAGCCTTCAAAGGCTGAGCCCTGAAGATGCTGGTTGTGGGGCTCACGGTCTTCTGCCTGGATCTTCTCCTGTCAGCTTTCCCATTGCTGCCCAGGCAATCTACGCTCCTATCCTGCTTCCAGCATGGCGAGGAGCAAATCAGTATTTTCTTTGTGATATAGTCATTGGAGACGTTTTGTAGTTGTTCATTTCCTTGTTTTTCTGCTCTGGATACGAGGTTGTCCATGCAATGCTGTCTCTACCCGTGTTCTCCTTCCTAACCGTTGCTCCCAGTGTCCCCTGCCATGAAGCACGGGGGTTGCTGTAATTGGCCCTGCCTGAAGGTGAAAGAGAAGCTCAGTAAAGGTGAAGGCTGCTCTCAGCTTGACCTGGGGAAGGCATTCCTCAGTGCCTCACAGCAAGCCTTGAGACGGGCAGTCTGCCCTTGAAGAGTTGACTGACACCTCTACAAGACCTAAGCTCACAGAAAGCTGCTGTCAACCTGTCAGCTGGGTCATCAGGCCGCAGATTCATTTTTGTAGCTTAATTGAATTGTGGTTGGTTTGGTTATTTTTTTTTTCCTCTTGCCTTTGTAAGTCAAAATCTTTCAATTAATTACGTATCATACGTGGCCACGTTTCCTCTTTCATTTCCAATGGAAGAAAAGGGAGCCTGGTGAACCCAGTTCAGAAAGAAAAGCTGCTGGTGTCTGGGGGAAATGGTGGTTGCTGATCCAAAGCACAGCCCTGCTGCTGAGCTTTTTGCACCTTTGCCTCATCACTTTGCTGCTGTATCGTGCTTGGTCCATGGCTTGCCTGGTAGCACCAGGTTGCTGCCCTTAGCGGGGCTTTGCCACCTTCTGGTTTCATCCTTCCTGCTCTGCTTCTAACCATCTGCAGTGCACGTGAAGATTCATCCTTCTTTCCATGGATGTGTCACACAGAGTTGCCTTTGATCACTTCTGCTGTGCTAGAAAGATGCTCTCAGCCTCTGTGCTGTTGTAGAGCTGTCTCCCATAGGAGGGAAGAGGGAAAGAAATCAAAGTAAAGAGGAAAAGACATAGAGAAAATCTTCTCTCTGGCTTGGAAGGAAAAGGTCAGCTAAAGAAGATTCCAAGCACCAAACCTCTGTTACCAGATCCTGCTTTCTAGTTGCCCCATGGGATGATGTAAGGATAGGGACAGCCTTGACTGAGTGTGATAAATCCAGGTCAGTGTGCTTGTGAGACCCCAGCATGAATCTGAAGTTCCCGTGGGGCTGCAGATCCCTGCCTGGAGCCCTTCCCCCAGATTAGCAGAATATTGCAAGGCCAGGAGCAGAGGTTACTCTGTTCTCCACCCAGGCTTCACAGAGAAGAAAGATGAAAAGAAGGTAGGAGAGAGAAAACAAAGTGCACAGCTGTTTCCTGGCTTCTGTGTTGCCTCTTTGATGGTAGCTATTTTTGGGATTTGAGCTATGTTCAGCTTCTGTTTCATAGAATCATAGAAAGGTAGAGGTTGGACTTTTGGAGATCATTGAGTCCAACCCCCCCTGCCAGAGCAGGATCACCCAGGGCAAGCCACAGTACCCTGAAATATTCAATTCAGATTGTCTTTGGGGAAGACTTAGAGAGGGTGGGGAAGAGAACAGAATAATCACATTTCTATATCTATATCAAAATAAAGACTGAACTTATGTATTACACAGGAGCTGGGACTGTGACTATAACATGACCTGGAAGTGGACCCCAAGCCTTGAAGTCCCATCTTGTGATGCCACTTTGTCCAAAGGGGGACTGAGTTCTCCAAGGAAAGGAGCATTTCTGGAGAAGAAAATCCTAACAGCTATGGTAAACAAAAAAAGTCTTTTCTGCTGTGTTTATAAACCATAGGTCAACAAACAGTCTGTGTGCAGAAGATGTCTTCTCTCAGCTCTTGGAAAGGGGAAACCTGACATATGCTTGGGTTTCCTTGGGTTCTAAGGTTAGAAAGGGTCTATCAGGGTCAAAGAGCGTAACGAGAGGGTTTGTTACAGAACATAGAATCACACAGTGGTTTGGGTTGGAAGGGACATTCAAGATCATCTTGTTCCAATCACCCTGTCATGGCCAGGGACACCTCCCACTAGAGCAGTTTGCTGCAAGCCCCATCTAACCTGGCTTTCAACATTTCCAGGGATGGGGCATCCACAGTTTCTCTGAACAACCTGTTTCAGTGCCTCACCGCTGACTCCCTTGTTGCTGCCTGAGATGTGTTGCCATCTTCTTCCTTTGAGGTTCATGGGTGCTTGGCCCTTACTGCTAGACCATACATGGCTGTGGGGAGCTGAGCTCTGTTACTAGCCAAGCTCATTGTCATGCAAAGTAACGAGAACGCAACTTACTCTCCACCAGGCAGATAGCCAAAGCTGCTGTTAATCCATCACTATGTGCAAGGACTAGGTCAGTTCTTCCTATTCCTTGCAGCAGGAACTGCCTTGAGATTAGAAGAGCCCCCACTTTAGTTGACCTGCAGAAGCAGTGCAGTATTTCCCAGCAGGGCTGGGTTTATCTACCAGGATCTCTTTGGGATCTCCTTTGTGTAATCTGCAGTTCAGCTCAGGAAGTCCTCGCTATGTTACACAGAAGTTGCAGAAGGAATGTCCCATCAAGAGCCAGTAAGAATAATGGAGAGGCAAACTCAGAGTCTGTCAGGGTGGGGACTGCAGATTGCTGGGAACTCAACGGGGAAGGCGAAGTGACCATCATTGTACAGCTGTGGTTTTTCCACTAGCATTAGTTCTGTCTCTTGCCTGGCCTTGGTGGACCTTTGGTCTGATCCAAGGCAGCTATTGCATGAAAACCCCTTCAAGACAAAAAACTAACTAGTGATAAGTCCATAACAGCTCAGGTGTCCTTCTGCAAATGCAGGACATGGGAAGAATTGAGAGGATCTTCCCAGGGCTGTTCCTGGAGATGTTGCAGCAGGATCTGAAGGGACAACTGGAATAGCTTAACTTGTCCTGGAGGTAACTGCCCAGGAAGGACCGGCCCCCACAGCCACCATGTGAAGGCTGCCAACCCCTGGAACATCCCACCCCAGGGTACCTGCAAGGACTGTTGGGGGGGGAGTCCCATCTCCCTGCGCTCAGGGTTTAGCACAATCGAGGCCCATTTCATCCGAGGAGTTGCTGTCAGTGCCCCACCACAAGTGGGAGGGGGGAACGTCACTTTCTCTGGGAACAAAACTCACAGGAGCAAAACCCAAGTAACCTTGGTTACCAGGCTTTTATTCATGGTAAACAGAACGGTTGATGGCAGAAATCCCTTTCTTATGTATGTCCTGAGCACACAGCGTGCCCACGGGTGGAAAGCAGCAGAGCCAAGGTGAGGAAGACTTTGAGAAAACCAGCAAAAACATTGTAAATGTGATGTCATGGTTTTCTCATCGCTCCAGCGCTCTTGGTGAGTCTCTCCTAAGGAGGTGGGCCCTTTGATACAAGGGGAGGTTGTTCCTTCTCTCTGTTCTTCTTGCCCAACTTATGTCCCGTGGCGATTTGGGTTTTTTTTTTTGCAGCTCCTAGAGACAAAACTTCTTTTGCTGCAGCCACGAAAACGCTAACGAGGTGTCCATGGCCGGATAGCTTTGTAAAATGGGGTTTGTAGCTTAAACCCTTAATAATGTGGGATTTGGGAGATATGTTTGCCCAGTGCTTAGCCAACCCAGGAGCTAATCTTTGGGTTCTGTTGTTATAGAAATGCCCTTTGCTGCTTTCCCACCAGCCTTTGGCTCTGGAAGGTCTCTCTCCTGCCGGGTGCAGAAGTGCCTGCTCATCATTTCCTTCCTTTTTTTTTTTTTCTTCCCCCTGTGGAAAGTGAGACTTCCACAACTGGCATCACTTGTGCTATATCCTCGTGCTCCTCTTCGGGGGGGGTTTCCAGATTCGTCTTTTCTGTGTTATCAATATTACGTTGCCAGTCTGGAGAGGAGCCTCCAGTAGAAGGCTGTTTATCTCCAGTCCCTCTTGCACTCCAGCCTGAGGGGATGCAATTCACAGCCAAGACTTGTCTGAAAGATATTTTTAACTCTTCCTCCTTCCTACTCATCTTCCCAGCCAGATCTCCAGGGTCTTGCTGAACAAGATTGTCCTCACGTCTGTGTGACTGTATGAAAGAGCTTAGCTCTGCTGTGAGAAACACACATCTTACATACATTCTTCTCATCTATACCCATTTTTTTTTCTTGCATCTTTGCCATGAAATCCCAGTTGTCTGGCCAAAGAGGAAAAGTTTGAAATCTAGTATTTTATTTTTTTTTTACTTTAAGTCGATTGTTTTTGGGTTTTTTTCTTCTTTCTGTATTTTGAAGCTATCTGGGCAATGTAAGGACTGTTTTTCCTGGCATGTTCTCTGACCCGATTGACCAAAGGACATCAGTTTTTGTGCTGTTCTCATACTCATTGTGGGATTTATTTGATCATATGCAGGAATTTAACCTGGTCTGGTCTTTCAAAGTCAGCAAATCCTACCCTAGTGCAGATGTCTCCACAGCTAGATCCTACCCTCAATACCTAAGCTGTAAGAGCAGCACAGGACTCAAGGACATTCCCAGCGGTGCTGAGCCAGGGTGGATCGTGACGTATGTGAACATGCAGCACATAGGTACAGCCATGACCTGACCCAAGAGTGGAAGAAGTGTTGTCATATTGCCGTGCTGACTTTCAGTATTGCAGTCGTGGAATGACCACCTCATGTAGACAACCCATGGATTCTGTCCTCTGAGCATTTCAGCCAAACCATAGATTGCCAATGGGAGGACTTCAACTCCTGTCCTGCTGTTCATGTGCTTCAGTCTGACAGCAAACTACACACAGAATCATAGAATATAAAGTGAGAAGAGACCTTAAGGACCATCTGGTCCAACCTTCCTTGGCAAAAACCCAGTCTAGACATTTCTGTTTCTTTCTGAAAACTCCAACTTGCTCACCGTCCAACAAACTCAATGAAGTCCAAACATGGGGTGGAAAAGATGGTCACCTCAGGCTTTAATAGCAGAGGAATGAAGAAACACAATGAGAAGCCAAAATGAAACACAGTTAGTGTAGACATCTCAGTGATACGGACTCAGGGGATAAATTCAGCCTGACCAAGTATTAACCTAATTTACAGTAGTAAGATAAATACAGGCAAAGCAGATGGAAATGTGTAAAGCTGAGGAGTCTGGATGCCATATTTGGTATCTCATATGGGTCCAGAGAAAAAGATAAAAGCTCATCCCAGTTGGTGCTGCAGTTTTACCTTATGGCTTGGTTTCTTAGTATGCAAATTTCTAGTTCAGTCCTTCCTGGTCTTACCTGTTTTGGTCCTTGCCCTTAGGTCACCACAACCCCCTGCAATGCTCCAGGCTGGGGCAGAGTGTCTAGGAAGTGTTGGGTGGAAAAGGACCTGGGGGGGGTGCTGGTCAGCAAGTGGATAAAGATGAGCCAGTTTGTGCCCATGTGGCCAAGAAGGCCACCAACATCCTGGCTTGGATCAGCACTGGTGTGACTAGCAGGACTAGGGCAGGGATTATTTCCCTGGACTGGGCACCCTTGAATCCTGGGTTCAGTTTTGGGGTCCTCACTCCCAGCAGGACATTGAGGGGCTGGAGCATGGCCAGAGAAGGGCAACGGAGCTGGGGAAGGGGCTGGAGCACAAGTGTGGTGATGAGCGGCTGAGGGACCTGGGGTTGTTCAGGCTGGAGACAAGGAGGCTGAGGGGAGACCTTCTGGCTCTGACAGCTCCCTGACAGGAGGGTAGAACCAGGTAGGGTCTGGTTCTTCTCCCATGGAACAAGTGACAAGACAAGAGGCAATGGCCTCAAGTTGCCCCAGGGGAGGATTAGGTTGGATCTGAGGAACAATTTATTCCCCTTGAGGATTGTCCAGGGCTTTCCCAGGCTGGCCAGAGCAGGGGTGGAGTTCCCATGATCCCTGGAGGGGTTTGAAAGCAATGGAGCTGTGGTGCTGAGAGTTTTGGTTTAGTGGTGCCCTAGCAGTGCTGGGAGAATAGTTGGACTTGATCTTAAAGGTCTTTTCCAACCCCAACAGTTCTATGGTTCTATGCCTTGTAAGAGTGTCTCTCAACCTAGACAGCTCTAGAGTTGGGTGCAGCCTCCTGTTCCATTTTTGGCCATCCGCATCTCGATCCATGCTTGGAGGCTTCCTAATGACTTTTTGAACTAAGCTTCCTCAGAACCAGGTGTGTTTTGTAGCTGCAGGTATGTGCTGTAATCTCTCTTTGCCTATTTTAATCTTGATGGGCAGAGGCGTCAAGAGGAGGAGAGACCCACGGGTTTGTTCTTTTGCTTATCATTGTTTGTTCATGAGCGACGCTCGCCCTAGGGCTGTTGTTTTTGGAGAGCTGGTACTCCTGTTTATTGCGAAGGCGCCCAGAGCTGGGGGGCACAGGCTTTGAGGTATGTAAGTCTAAATAAGAATGACATTTAAAATAGGTTACATGCTATACTCGAGCATTCACAGAGAGGAAATATGAGGAGATTGACTTCAGATTCTTGAAGTAAAAAAATCCCCCTGTGGGAGTATCATTAAATTTCTCAGCACCTCCAGGTAATTACATTCTGACATAAATTATTTGGACCTTAATTCAAGTTAGCTCTGATCTGGACCTCATTATGATGGATAAAGAGGAATCTGATCTGGAAGTTGGGTTTACCCTGGAGTCATGTGAGCATAGAATCATAGAAATGTCTAGACTGGAGAAGACCTGTATGATCATCTAGTCCAAACAGCAACCTAACACTGTCAAGTCTAACCCTTAAACCATATCCCTAAGCACCCCATCTAATCAGCTCTTAAACACTTCCAGGGGTGGCCTGATTAATTTTGGGGCAGGATGGGACAGTTTCTGCTAACAGACGTGTACACAGATATGTATTGTGGCTCAAGAGGGTCAGAGGGACTCAGCTGAGCAAAGTGAACAGCAAAACGGACTGGAAAGGAAAAGGACACGGAGAGGAAGATGGTGGTGGGAAAGGAGAATCATTTCACTTGTCAGTCATTTTGAGTTTTTAGGAAAAAATGTCTCTAGAGAAGGTGACTCCACAACCTCTCTGGGCAGCTCCATCAGCCTCACAGTAGAAAAGTTCCTCCTCATGTTGAGGTGGAACCTTCTATGCTCAAGTTTATACCCATTGTTCCTTGTCCTGTACTGGGCACTACAGAAAAGAGATTGTTTGCCACGCCAAAACTCTTCCACAAAACACAAGTAAAAATCAAGTCTCTGGGAGCCTGCTGGGTCTGCAGAAACAATTTCACTATGGGTGCTGTCTGTGGACAACGCAGAGGTTGGGCAGCACTGAGGACATCTGGAGAGTTGCTCAGCACCATCGCCATCGCTCAGCGGGTGCAGCATGGTCAGAAGGTGGTTGGTCATGGAAGGTGTGTGCAAAGTTACTCAGCTGCTGGGAGGAGTTTGGTGGACAACACCAACTGCCAGCAGATTTCCAGGCTCTGGATTTTGGGGCTGGGCTCTGGATCATCTGCTTAGTCTTATAGGGAGCAGAATATTTTTTGTCCACTGTCATTCTGAAAGACGCACAAGGGAGCTGAGTCACATTATGCTTCTCTCTCCCGTTCCATCTGCATGGATGGGCCAATATAGAGAAGCCAGAACATGGGTCAGAAGAGAAGATCCAGGGGTCTGTCCTCCTTAAATTGCTCTCTAGCACCAAGAGCTCAGCCTACATCTACCATTGCAAGTGCTTCCAGAGTAGTCCTTGTATTTTGTTCTTCAGGGGAATCATCCAGCATATTACTGTGGTTCTAGCAAGCTTGGGGTGAAATGTGAATCCTGATGCACAAGCTGCATCAACTGATTTTCAGGCCCAGAAAAGGTTCAAATCTACTTGAAATTTTGCTATGAGTCAAATTTAAACTGCCAAACCTAAAGCACGATCACTATGTCTCTGGAGAGATTCCAAACCTGCCTGGACAATGGGATCCTGGGCCTCCTGCTCTGGGTGACCCTGCTGGAGCAGAGGGGTGGCACCAGATGATCTCCAGTGGTCCCTTCCAACCACTGCCATGCTGGGATGCTGTGTGTTCCCCCACCATCTTTTGCTTAGCATGCAAAAATAACCCACAATTTGTGTTCTTCATTACTGCAGCCAGAATCCCCATTTCAAGCATCGATCTGGTGCAGACATGGAGAAGTATTTTCCATTGTGCACCTTCTAGCCTGTGGTCTTCCAACTAGGTATGAAAATCGAGTTTGCTTTTGGTCAGTGGGTGTTTGCAGTGCCTCGCAGCGTGTGTCAGAGTTTAAGAGAAGAGATGCTTTGGCTACAAAGCTGCTTCCTTACCCCGCTCTCCCTCCCTTTGTTTCAAGCCCTTAACACTCTTAAGTGTTTATCTACATGTCATCCTTGATAATAAAAACCTGGAAGACATTTTAAAGGCGTAGATGATAAAATATAGTGCCTCTTTACTTCTCTTCCCCTTTCCTCTGCCCAAGCACAGAGTCCCTCTGCAAGGGAGGTCTTACTCTCTTCAATATATAAGTTTTAAAAATCTTGCTACCATCTGAAGGTATTTGCTCCAGTTTGGGCTTTTTGGGGTGGTTTTTTTTGTTTTGTTTTGTTGGTTTTTTTTATTATTGTTGTTGTTGTTGCTGTTATCCTCTCAAGAGAAAGAAACTATGCGCGGTTCCAAGTTCTTGAATAAACGTCAAATAAAAAATTCCAAACAATTATTCAAGCTGGTAATAAGCAGCGAGACATCCTTCCTGTAGAGAAGCTGAACAATGGTTTCCTCTGACAGGAGCAAAATATTAGGAGCCTTCCATATGTTGGTGCTGATTTAAACGGCGGCAACGTCTCCGAGTGGGATAGAAGGCCCCAGCAAGTATCTGGATATCCTGCGGGAAGAAAAGCTCCGTGGGTAACACCCAGACCCCCCCTCCCTCGATATGCCACAAAGTTCTGGCAGTTTTCTCCGTGTCTCCTCAACATCCTCCAGTTTCGAGAGCGTTTGCTTCCTTCTCTGGCCTTTTTTAATCCTTTCCCAGCCCTTCTGTGGCTTAGCCCGAACACCCCAGGGAGGTAGGTGAGCCACACTCCACCTCAAACGCCAGGATGACCTCCAGGGAAGAGCAGCACTGGCTGAACTTGGCTGCCAGTTTGACCTGAGTCCCCACAGCCCCAGTGAACACCTCTCCTTCCCAGACCGCCTTTGGGGTCTGCTGCAGCACGGTCTTCTCTTGCCCGAGGACGACAGCTTGGTAGGCTTTTGGCACCTTGACCCTGAAGCGGACCCAGCTCTGCTCCTGGAGCATCCCTGTGCGTGGCTCTAGCAACACGCACCCTCTTCTCCACAGGCTGTACACCCTGGGGAAGGGAGGCCAGCAGGGATCAGAGAAGCAGCGTATCACATAGTCACAAATATGGACAAAGTCCTTCTGGTCCTTCCTTCTCCCATAAAGCCCCACTTTGTAGATGCCTGACTCAGGGAGAACAACGCACACGCTGACTTTAGTCCTCAGGTGAGTGACCAGGACATACCTCTCCAGGGGGTACTTGGCACCAATGACTTTGTCCTTACTCAAGCTGGCAGTCACCTCGACGTCGGCAGGCGTGTGGAAAGTGATGTTGCACTTCCCCAGCTTGGTGGTGATGATGGGGGCAGGGTGGCTGGGGTTGGAGAGGCCATAGTTGCTGGAGCTGATCCCGCTCCCGCAGTGCATGCTCAGCCCTGAGGGGAAGAGTTCATTCTGGTTGACGGGCACCAAGCAACGGATGAGGAAATTGGCCACGTTCCTGAACGCGATGCCTCCTACATCTTTCACAAACATGGAGAGACGATAGGAACCCTGGAAAGGGCAGAGGACGTGGCAACTCAGTTTCTTCTCCTCAGCTTGAGCAACCAGGCACTTCTTGCTCAGAGCAGCATCTAAATCTTTATTAACCAGCTCATACGTGGCAAGCAAGGGTCGGGACGTCTGGAGAGTCAAGAGCAAAGTTCCCTGTGGAGCAACAAGCAGCTCCCCTTTGTGGCTGCTCTCCTTGATGCCAAAATCTCTCACCTTTTGGTGAAGGCCCCAGAAATGAAAAGGGTTTTCGGGCAGCTTCTCTCCATTGTGTGGTTCCAAGCATTGGATCTGATAGGAGCACACCCAGTTGTAAGGGTCCTGAGAGTCAGCATGACGTGCGAAGATCATGAGGTCGAACAAGCCCGCAGTTGGGGGAGTCACCTTGATGGTCACGCTGTTCTCAGACATTGTCATCATCCCGTGAACTGCGCCAACATCCTCTCCATTTGTGGTCCTCTGGAGCTTGGAGAGCTGGTAGGTGAACTCGGTTGGGTGGGTGCTGCCCAGTATCACTGACACTTCCCCATGGGCTGTGGAAGGGTGAAAAAAAAACCCCTTTTACAACCTTCATCATCAGTGTAACACATTCATTTTTGCAGTGTTGAATCTAATCATCTGCACAGGAGACAGAGACCTGATTGTCCTTCTGGTTTTGCCTCTACCTGCTGAAAGACCTTAGCAAGAACCTTCTTCACCTGTTACCATTTTTTTCCACTTGCAGAAAGAGAAATGAGGATACCACTAGATCTGGAGGTGAAGGGGACAGGTACAAATAGTTATCATTTGGGCCCTGAGACACCCAAAACTAAGCTAATGATGTCCCATATCGGGTAAAACTTGCATGGCTTCTTGAGCTGAAGTCATTCCCCTAAGTTGCAGGTCATATACCTTGGTGTCGAACCAACAAAGGAGCTGGGAGGATCAAAATATCCCAGCCTGGCTGGTAGGAGATTCCACATCACTGCCACATTTTAGGAATGGATTTAGTGTTTCCCATTATTCCTATTAAAATATTTTTTTCTAAATGTTGGCCTCACCAAATCACAAAAAATCCATAAGCTTCTGACTTGAAGCGTGTGATAAGCAGAGAGGAGAGGAGAGCGGGAGGTCCAAAGGAGACGTGCATTGGTACAGGTACATGGTGGTGGTACTGTCGTTGGTGGGTAAGTGTTGGACTTCTTTCCCAATGACTTTTGTTTCTTGGGTGGACATAAACAACCTCCTTCTCAGGGTCACCACGCACCACCCAACACCTCCCCCAGCAGCAAACCAGCCTGCTCCCCCAGGCAGAGCGTAGCAGGTGGCTTCAAAACCAATGTGAACCCACCTTCACACCTAGAAACAAAGCACCTCCAAGGGAGGCCACCAGGAAGGTGAAGAGCCTTGGTGGCCTTGGTTTCACCCCCACCACCCATGTGCCCCATATCGCTGTTTGTAAACCAATCTGGCAGTAAGGAAGAGCACTTCTTGGTGCAGCAAGCTCTCCCGAGGGATTTCCATCTGCTCCTGGGCAGAAGAAGGGCTGGTTGGTTGATTTTGCAATGGAGACAGGGCAAGGTTTCGCAAGGCCTGAAGAAGATGGGACTGTCTAACCAGCAGACAGCAGGCTGCTTTCAGCACTTCATGAGCTACGTCATCCCATGTGAAGCCACAGATACGGTGGCAGCCTGGCTAGAAACCCCTGGCTTAATGGTATTTTAAACCTTTTTTTTTTTCTCCAGGTAGAGATGAAAGTGTGAGAAAAACGGCCACAGGGAACAAGACTTGGAGTCCTTTTGCCCTGGAAGGATCCCAGAGTTCTCCAGAGAGCCTGGCACCGGCACACAGACGATAAGACACGTGTTTAAACCCACCACCCTCAAAGGCTGTGGAAGTTAACCCTGTTGTTCGTTACCCAGGGTCCCTAAGTGCCCAAGGATGGCTTGTCTTATGTCCAGAGTACGGCTGCTCTGCATCGCCCCATCCTCACCACGATTTTGGCTGGAGAGAGAGGAGCGCTGAGCAATGGTGTGGCGGGAGCCCACGGCTGGTACCAGCACCCGTGCTGTGCACAGCGCTCCTTTGGTTTGGGTGCTAACACAAAATGACAAAGTAACTCCAGATCCACACTGAAAAAGAAAAAAAAAAAAACCCACCAAATTGTCCCTCACTAATTATTAGATTATGAAACGTGTTTCATAATCTAATGAATAATAGGGGGGAATTGACTTTTTGTGTGTGTGTGTGTGTGTGTGTTTGAATCTGGAGGTTTTCATCGTTTGCCCCGCAGGTTTTTTTGGTAGGTCGAAATGGAGATGTGAAAAGAATGGGAAGGCTGGGTTTTATTTGTGCCTTGCCTGTTAAAGCTGTGACTTGGCTCGCACAGTAAGTGCAAACAATTCTCTCCTGGCAAGCGTTCAGTGGAGACATTACTGATGACAGACTTTATTAACTGCAGGTTTGCCCGTTATTAAATTCGCTCCTATGCGAGTTCCCGAAGCTGCTGGCCTGACCGACTGCATCGTATTAGGATCTTTAGGAAGAAAGAAAAGAACAGAACATTGTATGCGGCGGAGCCAGCGATGGTGAGATAGGGAAGCCAGCGATGCGTTTCGCTTTGGGAAGGAGACACGAGGAGATAATTGATGGCTACGTTTAAAACAAACATTTGTTTGTTTTATTGAGTTAATTCAAGTCATGTGCTAGAGATTCCCCGGTTTCCAGGGAGGCCAGGTGAGGATGGGGATATGTTCCCATGCTGGCACGCTCAGTGCTGCGGGAGGGCAATGTATGTCACGTTAATTGTTCGGAGGAGGGGGAATAAAACCACCATTAAAGTCCAGGCATGTTTCTAATTTCTCGAAGCCTTGTTTAAAAGGCTTCCCTTCCCCTCTCCCACCCTAGCTATTGTATCTACAGCATGCCATCAGTGACTGCCTTTCTATAAAAAATAAATAGATCTTATAGAATCTTAATTCCATAGGGCTGAGCACCCTTCAGTGCTGCAGTTATCGACCCCAACAGCCCAGGCAGCGTTAGTCATTGAAAGGGCTGAGTTTTCTGAGGATGGGTGCCAGGTATTTCCTGAAAAATCAAGTCCCTTTGCAAGGTATCCCACCTTCATCGCCCATCAAGTAGTGATTTGTGGGAGGAATCTTGGCTGAAAGCTTCTGAGTGTTTTAAGCAGATGGGAGCTGCTCAAATGGAATGGAGCAGGAATTGATCCACAGTAAGCAAAGAGAGAAAATAAGGCTGATTCTGCACCAAAGATCTCAAGAGGTTTTGCAATGAGATTGCAAAGATGCTGGTGTGCCCTATAAGGCGATGGCTTTCTTCCGTCAGCCTAGATTGATCTAACCATAATTTTGCATCAACAAGGCAGATATCTGGTTTGGCTCACAGCACAGGTTGGCAATTCAGTGTTTTAAACACAATTCTGATACGGGGCTGGCCAGTGGCAATTAGCCTCAATGGAGGTTAATTGCAATAGTTAAACTGTCCAGTTTAGGTCCAGGAATATTGTTCTTTCCCTTCACAAGAGGAGAAGCTCACAGTGGTGGTGGGGAAAATTGGCTTCCCTTTTTCTTTCTTTCTTTCTTTTTTTCCCCTTTCCAGTTTCTTTCATCACAGTTTTGAAGAAAAAAAAAGTAAAGTTGTGCTTGTAGCCCAGGTCACCCAGCGAGTTTTGTGGTTGAGGGACAGGAGTTCTCCAGCCAAGGAGGTGCAAAGGAGTGGCTGGGATGTGCCAGGTAGGATTTCTTCCCTAACATCTCTCCCCAGGTCCCTTTTGGGTCATGGCAGATAGTGGCCAACCAGGAGCCAAAGCCCTGAGCTGCCTCTGGGCTCCACCCTTATGTCTTTTAGCTATCAAAAACTGGGGGAGGGAGGGGAGAAAATAACAAAATACTTATTTTTCCTCATTCTTCCCTTTGGGCTTTTGTACCACCACTAATGATAATTGGTAGGAGTCCCTTTTTTTTTTGCAATTTATCTCTTTGGCACGCAGATGAAGGGACTGGTTGGACTATTGAGCCCTGTTTTTTTCTCTGAGACCACAGATGTTGTGTTGTTTGAGCTTATGCCTTGGAGCCTCCTTGGTGACCTGGACCTGAAAGAGGCTTCTCTAAGTCTCCATTCCTGTATTTGCCACATAAGTGCTGTGTGACCTTGGGTAGAGGTAGACAAATTCCCCTCCCTAGGATGTTCTGAGGTCCTATGGTGGAGAAGCACCACAAGAGCTTTGCATAAAGGGCAGCATTGTTCTTTCAGCTATTCTCAATTTCACAGAATCATAGAATCACAGAATGGTAGGGGTTGGAAGGGACCTCCAGAGATCGAGTCCAACCCCCCTGCCAGAGCAGGATCACCCAGGGCAGGACACACAGGAACAGATCCAGGTGGGTCTTGAAAGTCTTCAGAGAAGGAGACTCCACAACCTCTCTGGGCAGCCTGGGCCAGGC
>WTSP01023852.1:71724-87781 GCA_025331215.1 Actenoides lindsayi
TGCTTGACCCCCACCCTGCAGATATTTGTAAACATTCATAAGGTCCCCTCTCAGTCTTCCCTTCTCCAGGCTAAACAGCCCCAGGGCTCTCAGCCTTTCCCCATCAGGGAGATGTTCCAGTCCCTTCATAATCTTTGTAGCCTCCGTTGGCCTCTCTCTAGTATTTCCCTGTCTAAATTTAATTTGATTTGATTTGCACAGGACACTTGCTGCTGTAAAGGTCCACAATGGCCCATCTTGGCAAAGCCCCAGCATCCTGGAAACACTGGAGGAGTTCGATTTCTGGGTAAGTCAGAACCTCTCTCAGTCAAAAGCTTTTTCTGTCCTACATTCATTCTCTGTAAGCCTGCCAACTCCCCTCAATCTAAGATTGCTTCATCTCCTAGCTTGCTGTCTTGATAAAATAAATTGCAGGAAAAATGCCATCTACTCTTGGGACCATCCAGGGGGATGGATGTACAAAGGGTCTCCAGATAAAAAGACTGTATTGTATCCAACTTGAAAAAACATCATAAAACTACCACCGAGGGAAACTATCTCCACCCCTCCCCCTTTGTGTTCAAAAGAAAAAATGGGGCATGAAGGTTTCAGGCCATGTTTTACCTGGGACCCTCCCTCTGCAGCTTATGAACACCATCAGGATTGTGTCTCAGGTACGCTGAAGCTATTTTGCTGCCGGTGGTGAATTTAGGTGGGAAAAGCCAGGCTTAAGGCTTTTGTGATTTGGCTCAATTAGCTATAATTTATGAATCTTAATTCCCAGTTTACTAATCACTGTATCACACAATGGCCCTGATTTCAGAAATTGTTTAAATATGTGCCTCTGCTCTAGTAGATGCTAAACATGTGCATAAAAATAGACAGATGGGTCATTTTTGAAGGAGAAGTGTTTTCCCCAACTCAAACTTATTTCTTAAAAGTAAGAGATACTTTTTGTTAGCACTACAATTTAGCCCTCGCTTTACGTTTACCTGTTTTGAGGAGGGAAGTGTTGGGAGAAAGGAGGGAGAGCTGAAGTCTGAAAAACTCTGATGTTTTAAAAACCCTCCGCTCAAAGTCTTCTCTCAGGACTGGGGGCTGCAGAAGCTGCCACTGAGGGTCCTCTGGCCAGTGGGTCTCAATGAAGTGCTCCGGGTCAGTAAGGAAGAAAAAATCGTCATGCCTGCAAAGTGAGAGGAGAAGACACCAAGGAAGGAGCAAGAAAACCCAAGTATCCCAAGTGGTCATGATGCATGCGAGGGAAGGGAGCTACCTCCACACCATCAGAGCTGCACCAGCTTTGCTATTGGAGGTCTGAGCTCTCCTTTGGTAGTTCATTTACTGCTGCCCTTATTTTCTCTCTATTTTTCCCATGGAGATGCCCAGAGCTGAAATTGCTGTTCCCAGCCCTGTAACAGACCTCTGCAAGCAACCAGCTAAGATGACCCTACGATCCGAAGAGGAGATAATAATTCTACTTAGTGACTCCTCTACCACAGCCTGTTACTTGAGGGTATATCTCAATATGACCTCTGATCTTGGTTTAAAGCTCTTCAAGAATTTACATATGATTTAAGAAACAAAATGCATCTTGGTTCCAATTTGAATGTGCCTAATGAAGTTCCAACCATCACCCTTGCTGGGTGGGTCAACCTGCAGATCCTTGCTCAGATACCCTTGTTTTGGGGTCATCCTGTGAAGCTCTGTTGCATCTGCTGGCCTGAAGTTTTTGAGAATGCTGTGTTGTACCCACGAGGAGCTTTTTCTCTCTGCCTGTTGCTCTAGGTGATGTTTCATTTTCCTTCTCCTCTTTTCTCCATGCTCAGCTAAAAACAACCCACACTCACTGGTGTTTTAAACTGCTCTCAGCAAGATAATTACCTATTAGAAATTCCACAGTTATTTCATTATGCATTATTAGAGGGGAAAAAAAAAAGAAAATTCAAAAGCAATCCCATAATACAGTTAATGGAAATTATTCAATTGTACAAATAACTTTCATGAGAGTCATTTTTTGCTTAGCATGGGCTGAGAAATCTCAAGTAATTATGTGTGGAACCACATAAGAGCAAAGTTGCTGTGAAAATGAGGATTTGTCACTTTGTGACACTCATTGCGGATAAAAAAAAAAAAGTTGGAGGAGGAAGTTGTCATCTGAAAGGGAGTAAAGCACTTAACGTGGATGTGTACCTGTAGGTGATCCACGTTTGCATGAGGTCCCTGAGCAACCACCATAGTTGAAGATAAGCAGAATAGCTCTCTGGACCTTCTGCAAGTAGCCTCTGGGGGTGTATGTGGAAACAAGGGCTCAAGGCCTGGTGAACTTTAAGGAGTATACTGGAAGGATTGGAATGGCCATTCTGGGGTGGATCCAAAGTCAAGTTGAGCGTTGTCCATTTGCGTTGGGGACTCTGCCTTCAGTGATGGCAGAGGAAGAGAAGCCTCACCTGGGCATGAACAACCTGTTCTCTGCATCCACAATCCCTGCACCCCAGCAAGCATCCAGGAGGTACCACTGTCCTTCCAGCTCCACCGCATTCCACATGTGGCTGCTCTTCTGCTGCTGGCACCACCGGCCTCCACGGGAACCCGGGCTTCGGCCAAACCCTGGGATCTCCACGCAGCTCAAACCCACCTCTCTGTCCAGGGAGAGTCAGCAGGGGAGATAACTGCAGACCAAACATTACTTTGTGCTTGCTTTCCTGGAGACCAACCCAACCTGCATGGTAAGTACGACCTCCGACTTCTTAAAGCCAGGGCCTAACTTGTTCAAGCTGTTGGCCAAATTCAGCTTTTACCCATCCCCCTGCATTCCCCACAGCTACTCCCAACCCTCATCTCTCCTATCTCTGCTTCTAGTTATTCTGGTTAATCTTTCAAAGCCATTCATACTCCTCCATCCAAATAGAGGAGGAGGAAGGCAGCTGCTGTTCTTGGGGATGTGGTGGGTAAATGAAGCTTGTTGCACAGCAAGCCCCATGCCAGATGTATGTGCCCACCTCAAATCAGTTAAGGAGACTCTACAGAGGGATCTGGCCAGGCTGGATCAATGGGCCAGGCCCAATGGGATGAGGTTCAACAAGGCCGAGTGTTGGGTCCTGCCCTTGAGTCGCAAGAACCCCCTGCAATGTTCCAGCCTGGGGCAGAGCGGATGGACAGTGACTGTCAGGAAAGGACCTGAGGGGGTTGCTCAACAGCCAGCTAGAGATGAGCCACTGTGTGCCCAGGTGGCCAAGAAGGTCACCAGCATCCTGGCTGGTGTCAGCACTGGTGTGGCCAGCAGGTCTAGGGCAGGTATTGTCTCCCTGGACTGGGCAAGGGGGAGGCTGCCCCTCAAATCCTGGGGTCAGTTTTGGGCCCCTCACTCCTAGAATGACAATGAGGAGCTGGAGCATGGCCAGAGAAGGGCAACGGAGCTGGGGAAGGGTTTAGAGATCAAGTGTGGTGAGGAGCAGTTGAGGGACCTGGGGTTGTTGAGCCTGGAAAAAGAAAAGGAGACTCAGGGGAGACCTTCTGGATCTCAACAGCTCCCTGACAGGAGGTTGGAGCCAGGTTCTTCTCCCAGCCAGCAAGTTATAGTACAAGAGGAAACAGCCAGGAGAGATTTAGGTTGGCTTTTAGGAAAAACTTCTTCACAGAAAGTGTTGTCAAGCTCTGGAACAAACTTCCCAGGGCAGTGGTGGAGTCATCATCACTAGAGGGATTTTAAAGCTGTGGAGATGTAGTGCCAAGGGACATAGTTTAGTGGTGGGATTGGTAGTGCTGGGTTAATGGTTGGACTTGATTATCTCAAAGGTTTCTTCCAACTAAAACAATTCTATGATTCTGTGATTCAAGGGGATAGGAGAAGAAAACCCACAATGAGTTTTACCTGCACATTTCCTGACATAAATGGGCATAACCAGAACACACAGCTCTTCCTGTTTGCAGGGCCTGCTCTGGCATGTGGATCTTCTGAGACAGCCCCAAGAAACCGTCCACATCATACTCTAGGAAAGGGAGAATACCATGTAATTTCAGTCCAACGTAAAGGCTTATTACTTCCAAACCGATTCCATTCCTTCTGCCCAACCCTATTTCTCTGCCTACCCACCCTGGAAGCCATGACAGCTCTTCCACCCACCATTATTCAAGAGTTTGACCATTCCCCGTGTAAACAAAGAATTGCCAGAGCCCTGGGGGAGCTGGGTTCCCAGCGCGTGTCAGCCGCCATGCCATTTGAGTGAGGTACGGTGACAATCATATTGTCTCTCACACATGGATGCAGTAGGGTAAAGTGACACGAAGCTGCTGCATTGTGCTGGGACTCCCGTGTCCCCAGATGACTGCTGCCAGGCATAGCTCAGCCTCGTCACATTTGCACCGGTAAGGGAACAGCCCCCAACGCATCTACGCTGAGTGGGCTTTCCTGGTGTCTCCCAGGGTCTGGCACCTGGGTGCCAGGGAAGTAGGTGTCATTTCCAGGATGGAAGGTCCCATGGTGGGAACAAGTTCCTACTCCAGGTGCTTTCCCGCATTCAAGAGGAGGACATATCAATTCCTGACTGCAACAGGAATACTGTGGAGTCTTCATTCTGCAGGGCACGAAGAGCCCAAATCCGGGAGGTGGCAGATGAAGAAAGGGTTTTTCACGTCGCTGCCAAACAGCAGGACCAGACTTACCGATGTTGTGACAGAGCCAGAACCATATGGCCCTCACCATCTCCAGTTTGCTCTGGGATTTGGCAGTGATCAGGGGAACGATGGCCTGGATGGACAAACCGGCGTGCCCAGACTTCAGCTGCAATGGAGAGGACGGGTGAGTTAAAGGGAATCTGGGAGTCACTGCTGTATGGGTGGGTGACCTCTCCACATGGTGGGCTTCCTGGAAAGAAAACATACACCACAAAAACCCCAGAGCTTCATTTGGGTTTTCTTTCCCTTCCCTCCCGGAAGTTAAAATGCAGAAATACAGGTTGTGATAGAACAGAGTGTTTTCCCCGTTTTCCTGGACATGGTTTTATAAAAGCCTGAGGGAGTTGCAAGCTGGAGGAAATGAGGGTGGCATTTACCATTCCTCTGAAGCAACTGGTTGGGATCTACAGGGGCATTGCCCTGGTGCCCTCTCTGTCCAGCCCAACGTGCCCTCTGGCCCAGAAGGTCCTGTCCTAGAGTTGGGTCCCTTCAGTGGTGCTACTCTGGCACCACTTAACCGGGGACAGCAGGTTTCCAGCCCCACACCAATTAACATCTCAGTGTATTTATGCAGAAGAGGCCCAAACTTGTGGCTCAGATGCTCTTCTTGAGGCTGTGAAACCTCACTCAAACCCGTGCACCAAAATGAGTGGAAAGAAGATGTTTGGGTTGGGGTTTTTTTGCCTTTACAACTAAAAGTGTCAAGAACTTTTTAATCCATACCCGACCCCAAAGGAAGGCCCTTTCCTCCCATTCATGCATTCATATTTCTGGGCTCTTCCCTCCTTTGTGCATTTTTAGCAGCAGGCTTTTCTTTTACTGGGTTAAATTTAGTCCAGCTGGTTTCTCCGGCATCCTGCCCCTGCTATTTCATTCCTCAATGACTCCCCTGTCCCAACCGTCTGTAAGACAGTTTCACAGAGATGGAATTTTTTTTTTTTTTTTTTTTTTCTTTTGTCTTGTGGGAAACACTGCTTTCGTAAGGGCCGAAGAATTTCTTTGGAATGCAGGTTTAAAAATGCTAGTGCAGGCAGGAAAACACCTATTTCAAAATGCTGGTGCTCCTGTGGGTCCCTTGCATTGCTGCCATGAGGTTGTTATGAATGTGCAGCTTCTAGGCAAACAAAAACTGTGAATTATTCCCAAGGAAAATAAAATAATAAAATAAATAAAATAAAATAATGCTCAGACAAAAAAATATCTATCTACTCCCTTCCCTGTTGACACATCTTGGTGAAAATTCAGCCCAAGTCCATGCTATTCTTTGTTTCAGTCAGGGATGGTGAAAAGTAGGTCCTAGACTGAGAGCTATGAGGTTCCCAACTAATCCCATTCCAGACAATGCCTGAGGACCCTGAAGAAATGGGTCAGAGCATCTTGTGTTGCAGCAGCTGATGGCTCCATCAGACTGTTTGGAGTTGGTGGATGGAGTTGTTTTCTCCAAAACTACTCAGGCAATGATCCTGCTGACACTTTTTTTTGTAGAACTGTAGAATATTTTGGGTTGGAAGGGACCTTTAAATTTCATCTAGTCCAAATCCCCTTTTTCAGATGGTTAAGATCGTTGCATGAGAGCAGTCTGCAGGCTTCTCCTAAATGGCCAGGAAACAGGTTTGGCTTTGCACTGCCTGAGGCTCTCCATCAGCTCCCTTGTCCCTGGGGACTGGCAGCAGCAGGGCTTGGTGCATGGGGAGAGGGGACAACCCTGCATCCCCCCAGCACCACTGGCCATGCAGCAGCCTTCATCAGAGGTGCAATACCCTAGTCCTAAGTGGTCAAGTAAGTTGCTCTACTCTTGGCACCCATAATTCATGGCTAAGAGACAAAGTGCACCAGGTTTTAGTGCAGCTAGCGCTTTGAATAAACAGGGAAACAAGTTGTTCCCATGACTCCCCACTGCCTTAGAGGTATTTTTGGTTGTTTATGACCCTCTTTTTCCTATCTTCCAACTCCCTCCCCCTCTCTTTTCTTTTTAATAGACTAGGTAGACTCCGAAATCCTCAAGCATCCTTCTTCCCAAGGGAGATTAGCCTTGAGCTAGGTACAAATTGCAGGTTTCAACAATAACAGAGAGCACAATTATTCCTTCTGTCTCTTTGAGCTCCCTAACAAGTTGACGTGTAAGCGGCAAACACGGCACTGGTTCAGCATTCTCTGCTTGGAGAAACTGGGCTGACCCTGGTGGGGTAGATTACACCAGCAGCACATGGTTAAGGAAACAGGGAGGAATTACAGAATTGTCTAGGTTCCCGAGCATCCAGGACATGGGAGCATCCTACAACTCTGGACAGCCTGAAAAGAGGATAGAACAGATGCCTCCTGGTCAATAAAAAGCAGGACTTGGGCTACCACAGATATGAAGGGGTTGGTGGACACAGCCAGACTGTGTGGTTGTTGCTGGCTCTGTGTGATTTTTATGCAGGAAGGATGCTGGCTCACCAGCTCCCAGGCTAACTAAACACAGCCTGCACTGCCTTGGGGCAGCCTGTGGTCTGAGTCCCTTCTTCTTCCCCTTTCACCCTTCCTAGAAGGTTTTCCAGGATCCTGCTACCCCACTGTTTGTGACCTTGAAATGTGACCTGTCAAATGATGAAACCAGCCCTTCTTCCCAGTTTTGTATTGGGAGCTGCAGCATATGCTCTCTGTTGCACCTATGTACTGGTGCTGGCTGGAAACAGGCAGCAGGAGGTGCTGGGTGGGCAGCAGTTCTGTAGAGATAGCACAGTGATCTTAGACTGTGGTCAGGACAAAAACACAACCAAAGACCTTGTGAGATCCTCTAGTTTTGTTATAAGGCACCACCTTGTCACTGCTGTCAGTGAAAAGTTGAATATTAGGATGCAGATCTGCTGATGGCACCATCTGTGCAGGATCAGTGGGCCAAGGCCAGTGGGATGAGGTTTAACAAGGCCAAGTGTTGGGTCCTGCTCTTGGGTCACAACAACCCCATGCAATGCCCCAGGTTTGGGGAAAAATGGCTGGAAAGTGCCTAGCAGAAAAGGAGCTGGGGGTGTTTGTTAACAGCCAGCTGGAGATGAGCCAGTGTGTGTCCAAGTGGCCAAGAAGGCCACCAGCATTCTGGCTTGGGTCAGCACTGGTGTGGCCAGCAGGACTAGGGCAGGGATTGTTCCCCTGGACTGGGCACCCTCGAATCCTGGGTTCAGTTTTGGGGTCCTCCCTCCCAGAAGGACATTGAGGGGCTGGAGCATGGACGGAGAAGGGCAACGAAGCTGGGGAAGGGGCTGGAGCACAAGTGTGGTGAGGAGCAGCTGAGGGACCTGGGGTTGTTCAGTCTGGAGACAAGGAGGCTGAGGGGAGACCTTCTGGCTCTTGACAGCTCCCTGACAGGAGGTTGGAGCCAGGTGGGGTTGGGTGCTTCTCTCAAGGAACAAGCGACAGGACAAGAGGAAATGTCCTCAAGTTGTGACAGGCAAGGTTTAGGTTGGATATTAGGAAGGATTTTTTCACTGAAAGGATTGTCAAACATTGGAACAGGCTGATCAAGGAAGTGGTTGAATCACCATACCTGGCTGTGTTTAAGCACTGTAGACATGGTTTAGCAGTGAACATGTAGAGTAGGGTTAATGGTTGAATTTGGTGATGTAGAAGGTCTTTTCCAACCTAGATGATTCTATGATTCTACAAAGGACACCAGGACCTACCTGCTGGCTTACATGTAGGACATGGCGATCAACATGGCTGAAAACTTTTGAATCAGAGAATAGATCTCTCCTGGACTTTCTCTGGGGATTTGTAGCCTCCTTTTCTTCCAAGCTGGTAAGCCCTTCCTCTGGAAGGGGAGATGGTGAGCAACTTCCCGCAGTCACTGATGGCTTCTGCTGTAGCTTTTGGAAGGTAGTTGTTTTGCTGCTGTTAACTTTGTTGGCCCAAAACATGAAAACTGCCCTGGAGGGGGAATCCTTGAGCTCATCTCTTACAATTTGTGGAGCTGAGACTTTCTTTAGCACCCTCTCCTTGTTACTGTTCACGTTGGTGACTTGGTGAAGGAGTTTCTCTGAGGTCTTGCAGCTAATCTCTTCAGAAGCGTGTCCCAGGGGAATGTTACCCTTACAGGCATCATACATCTGAGATTCCCTCCAGCCAGGCAAGATGTTTTCTGCCCAGGATGACATTGCGTTTTCTCCATGGTTCCTGGGCTGGACCCATCTCAATGTGCTTTGGGTGGTTTGGTTTTCATGGTGGTTGCCATTCCTGGAGCAATGGGAAGAACTCATCTCATTTGCTTTGTTAGCCTGAGATTTGCATGACTCGTAGCTGGTCTTCATCTGTGCAGTGGGTAAGGAGGTGAAGAAACCACAGAGGTCTGCAGATGGAAAGACAGATTATTTATTTTCAAACAAAGAATGTGCTCTCCGCTGATTACTTCAGAGCCTATCTGTATGGTTAATTACAGCAAATCAGGATTTGGTCAGTTGGGTTTAGCCAAAAGTATTTTCTTCCTAATTCCAGAAGTAAGGTGGGATGGCAGTGCCACAGAGAAGCTCTTGGCATGTTTCCAACTCCCAAGTGCAAATACTTTTTTTTTTTGGACAGTTGGAGATCCAGTGGTGTGCTCTCAGCTGTTACATGTTTGCACTGGAAAGGAATGGAAAAAATCAGGATTATGCCTTTCACAAAGAACCAGAAAGGAAACATTTACATGTGCTGGAAGGGTCTGCAAGTGGGTGCAGAGAATGGGTGAGTGCCTCAGTTTCCCTGTGTGAAACTAAAACTAATCATGTAATGTCTCTGCTTACCCTCAGAGCCAGGAATGAAGGAAATTGACCTGGCAGTGCTGGGTTAATGATTGGACTTGATGACCGTAATGGTCTCTTCCAACCAAAATGATTCCATGAGAACAAAGAATTAATATCATGAGTATTTTGGTGCTCCAGAGAAGTACAACTTCCAAAAACTCTTCCCTTTAGGAGGACCCTCATCTCCTACCCAGTAGCTTCCTGTTTTGCTCAGGTTCTGCCATTCAAGTTCTGCAGGAAAATTTTATTCTTTGTACTATTGCTTTGCATGTGAAATGTAGGTGTGTTGAGTGAGAAGTTTGCAGGAGAAAATCTATGAAAAAGTGGAAGGAAAGGTACAATCCGGGACTGACCAAGTTTTTGGGTTAAAGCTGCGGGTAGAGCCAGCTCTTGGATGCCCTCAACATCTGCACAGCACTCGCTGGTTTTATCTTGGTTTAGCCTCTAGTTGCTGTTGTTGTTTTTAATCATAAAATGACTATTTGTGCAATGCAAATAGCAGAGCCTGCTGTGAGCCACTTAGCGTAGCCCAGAAATGTCACTCTCCGTATTCATCCAGCCTCTCCCACGCAGAGGCAGACTGGGTTTTCAACAGCTGCACTGGGACACTGGCCTCGCTTTTCCAGGAAAGTGGGATGTCACTCATCCCTCTCTCTGCTACCCTGGTTTTCCCCTCCCTGCTTGGGATTGAGGCTTCCAGAGGTAGGACAGCCTTGTCCAGAAGGGTTACGAGATCGCCACCACTCCAAGCTTGCCAAAAGTTGTTTGCTATTAATACATCCATGCACAGTGCAAACATGGAGAGGGTGCAAACAGTGCCCATGAGTTAACCCAGCCCTGCGTGCTCAGGGAACCGGAGGATGCCCCAGTGGGAAGATGTGCCCTAGACACGTCCCAAGCTCATGGGATGCTTTTCTTTGCAGGACAGCCACACCATGGCCCAAACCACCCCACTGAAGTGGAGTTTTTGCATGGCCTGCCAGGGCCGTACATTCTCTATTTATTCCTGGACCACATCTGAGTCTGAAGAGATGAATTGTTGGTGCCCAGCTGTTGACACGTTCAAGCTGTCCTTGTGCATGTGAGCTGCGGTCACTGCTGGGCTGCTCTCCCAGCCCCGAGCACAGAAGCCCACTGTCACAGGCACTTCCTAAGTGAGCACCAAGAGGCCACTTCTGAATCCATCACGGTCATTACCTGATGTGAACTGGGGTGGGACAACTCAAAAAAATCAATCCCAGTAGACACTGGGAGCTCCAGCCTTTCTCTTGTGTTGGCAGGGCTGGCTCCTTCAAAGTGTACCCTACATCAGGAGGACTGGGAGGTTCTAAGCAAAATTTTTCTAGAGCTGTGCTTTCTAAACACACATCTCCACTTTGCCTTCCAACATGGCATTTGAGAGGGGAGCAGCTTGGAACTGGGGTGGAAGATGCCACCTTGGTGCTTAGCCACAGGCTCAGAAATACTGGAAAATCACAAGTGACTGAAAATGTGACAATCCTCAACATGCCCAGGTTTGTTTTCATTTTAATAGGAGGACTTTTTCTTGGGCTCGAAGCAAATGTTTTACCTCAGTTCTGTGTCACTTCTGTATTTATAGCTTCAAAAGAAATTTCAGCAAAAGCACCACTTTGATGTCAGCCTAAACATTTTCCTCTCCCCATGCTTTAAACACCCGACTTCATACTCAACCCCTACCTCAGAATTCCCTAGATCTGTGCTCGCCAGCAGTCAGAGAAGAGGAGAACATGGAACTCTCTTACTTTCCTCACAAGTTTAATCTTTTGTTGAAGAGGATGGGTCTTTGAGAGCGTTGATCTCAGCAACCTCTGCTTATTACACCTGCAGGGTGGCCAGCCCCTTCCCTGTGTCCCATAGTTCCCTGGAGATGATAACACATTAATCCATGAAATCCCAGCTCTGAAGGGGACGGTTTAGTTCAGAGATGCCGTTGCAAAGGGCTCAGGGATCGGTGGGAGAAGGGCTGGCTGCTTCTGGGCTTTGAACAGAAGAAGCACCTCATGCCTTCCCAGGGATGGTTGTGCTATCAGCAGGCTCTTG
The DNA here is from genome assembly GCA_025331215.1 of Actenoides lindsayi. NCBI lineage: Eukaryota > Metazoa > Chordata > Aves > Coraciiformes > Alcedinidae > Actenoides > Actenoides lindsayi. Next base: position 83,196 of record WTSP01023852.1, read on the forward strand.
ACTCACATTCCTGGGCAGGCATTTCAGTCTGCTCTGAGCACACTCTGAGCAGATAAATGCAATTTTAAAGTACCCTGAGCAAAACTACCACCAGCAGTTTCATGTCAGGAGTACAGGAATTGTTTTACCTTTATAGCAGCAGCTTAGAGGTACAATGAGCGGAGTGGAAAACCTCCACAAGATGAAGAGACCATCTGACATCTCTGCAGCATCCCCCCCATGGTAAGCAGCCCAGCAAGGGGTGGAGAGGGGAAGAGAAATGCCTTGAGGAACCCTGAGTTGGCAAAAGAGCTGTTGAGGTGAGGAGGGCTTGGGATGTGGAGGGTGGAGGTGGTCAGGAGATATGGGGGAAACCATAAAGAAATCACCAAGGCAGGGCCATGCTGGACCCCGGCCGCTCCAGGTGGGGATGTGATGCTTTGTCCTGCTCCAGTACCAGCAAGGAAATGGGATGGAGCCAAGGGAGTAAATGCAGAGGGGCAATAAAACCCTGGGAAACGATCTCCAGCAGCTCTGCAGGGTGGTGGATGTCCCTGGAGAGACCCAGAGCAGTGTGCAAGGGGCTCTAACAGCAGAGCCAGCAAAGGCTCGGGAAAAGGGGGATGCTCCTACTCACCCCGCTTGCGACACAGCCGTGGCTCTGCACCGTTTCCAAAAGGCAGGCAGCTCCCCGCAGCCCCCATCCCTTTTATACACAGGCCAAATCAGGACTGTCTGGTGGGTTCGTTTGGTTGGTTTTGTTTGTTTTTTTTTTTTTGTTTGTTTGGTTTGGGGTTTTTTTTGCACCTTGCTAATGTCAGGAAGGCTAAAAATACTCTAAAGTGCCGCCGAAAATGCTAATATTGCTGCTGCTGCCAAGCAAAGCCTCTGCAGGCCCTGGCACTTCTGTAGCACGTAAGGGCTGGGGTGTATTTGCAGGAGGGATAGGGGAGAGATAAGAGGCTTTCCCTTATCAGTGGCCAGGATTTGGCAGGACAGCAGAGGCTGGCTCTGCCCGGCTGGCCCGTGTCCATCCCCGGCTGCCTGAGGGATGGAGCGCAGCCTCTCTCTTTGGGTGTTTCTGCAGGGTTGCTCCTGCTGTGGTTTTCTTCCCCAGGCACCTTTCACTGCGTTCTTATAGTGCTTTGAATGCCACCATTGTGGTTTTGCCCTGGTAGGAGTCTGGGGAAAGCCAAGAGCAGAGTTACCCAGCAAGCTGCTGTGGTTGTCCTCTCTCTTTCCCTCTTCTGCTTGGAAAGATCTTGCCATTTTGTGAGATGCTCATAGAGCCATTCACAGCACCTTTGCAATCATCTGTGTTTGCCCCCACCCTACTGCATGGCTGACTGTCCCCCTCTCCTGCAAAATCCCCTGTGCCATCAGGCTTCATCTCCACGGTTGGAAGGGGAAACTTGTCATTGTGGCTCTGCACAGCACAGGCTACTTCGCAGCCCTGGTCTTTGGCTTGGGACTCTGGGAAAACCCCAGTGTACATCAGGATTAAGAACACCTCTTATAGAGGTGACCAAGAATTTGCAACAGGGATGCTGAAATATTGTCCTTTATTATTATTATTATCTGACTATGTTCCACTAAGTGGCATCATATCCCCTGTTTCTGTTCACTCATCTTAACTCAGTCTCCAAATATTGAACATTTTCTTCATCAAATGCACAGGAAATAATAAGGGAGGAAAAATATTTACCAACTGAGTGGAATTGTATTTTTGGAAGAATTTTTCCCAGTTTTTGGCTGAAAGTGGGGAGGGGAAAAAAGGAGAAAACCATTGTTTTGGAAAAGAGGAGAAACACTTCATTTTAAACTATCCCCAGATCTTATCCCTCCCAAGGCTCACTCCCTTTCCCTGGGGTTCAGAACCCACAGCCTCTGGATGCTGCAGGTTCTCCCCAGCTTCCCTCTCGGTGCGGGGTTGGCTCTGTTCTGGATGCAGTGGGCACCACACCCAGCTGCTGGAGAACACAACGTGTCATTTGGGTCCTAGCAACGAGACCTTCCTGATTTGCATAAAATGGTTTCAAAATGAAATTTTCACGGCAAGTGGGTTTTGGCAGCAAAAGGCTGGCAAAGGAAGGTCCTGGGTCTTTGGGGAGAGAGCACGAGATGCCATAGCTCAAAGATGTTTCCAGTTACGTGTGGCCTTTAATGGGTCTGCTTTTTAATTAGTGGCCCTTCGCTGGTTTCTACCCAATCCAGAGATCTGCTGAAACACTGCAAAAGGCTCCGTAAGGAATTACACCCCCCTGGGTGATGGAGTTTTGGAGCCAAGATATGAGTTCAAGCCTCTAGGCAGACATACGGACAACAGTCCGGCCATGGTGGAGCCCAGTGGGATCCTGGTCTGGGAAATCAGTGACATCTCACCTGGGTGCTGGCCACGTCCTTCCACTGGCAAGTGGGAGATTCAGGCCGAAACAGATTCAGCTCACCAATGAGACAACTAAACTGAGGTTGAACTTTGGTCTCTGATAGGCAGCGAGTTGTCACTCTCCTTGCTGCGGGACTCTTTTGCCCGATGATGTCAAATTACAGCTTTTGAGATTGAAATAGAAGGAAAAAACCCACACCAGACAGACCAAAGGATTCACTGAAAAGTGATGGGTCTATCTGGGTCACCATGGCTGGGCAGCTCTGTTGACCATCGAACAGAGGCAAAGGGGTTTTGCAGGTGAGCTGGCAAGGGAAAGTTGGAAGCAGAGGGATGAGGTGTTGCTGTGATTGCATTTGGGGGCTTTTCTCAGCATGCAGGCAGATGGGGAAAATAGCACAAGGTCACTGGCTTGGAGATTCAGCAGCTGGTAGAGGATGATCCAGGTGAGCCTGGAGATGGAGATGGGATCAGAGGTGAGACAGGGGAAGGCATAGAGCCTTCAAGAACAAAGGCAAATCACTTATTTCCTCCTTCCTCAAGCTGAAGGAGTGCGAAGAGAATCAAGATACAGAAAGAGCTGACCTGACCAAGGCAAGGAGATAAAAACACTCTTGCAGAGAGGTATTCTTTTTATGTGCAGTGAAGGGAAATTTGCATCAGATGAACCGAGATGAGAGGCTGTGGCAGTGACCCTGTGTGGAGGCAAGGGTCTTGCTGAGCTGGTGGGCAGGAGAGGACATTGTTTTGAAATGTCAGGTGGGAGGGGCATCATGAGAAAACATGTCCACACCAACCAAGACTGCTAGGGACTTGATCCTTGTCATCCACCTATGGCAGGAAGGGCTGGATTCTATATTCAGTTGTAGCTGTAGGTGGGCGTTTGCAGATCAGGTCAAGATAGATAGAGTTGTGCTGTCCCCACATTGGTTGAGTGGCATGGTGGAGAGCAGCTAAAACTGCCTTGTGATTTGGATGTAGGCACCAGGCCATACCCAGTCCTGAGCCAGTACCACAGAGGAGGGAGAAATATCAGACAGACAAGTATCCCATCTCTAAACTGGGGCCAGTCTCATGCTGTTTGCTTCATCTCTACAGAGCAACTTGGGAATTGCAAGGCTGGAGTGGAACGTGGTGCCTCCGAGAGGGACCGGCCGTGGGCTCCTGACCAAGGTGTACGGATCGTGGCAGCAGTTCTGCAGCCTTCTCATGCAGAGCGTGGCTGAGAAAGTAATTTTCTTGGTAATCTTTTATTTTACTTGTGAAGCCTTCCAGGCTCAGATTGTCTCTTGGCTCAAAAACCGAGAGCTGGGTTTTGGCATTATTTTTTTTTTGTTATTTTTTTTTGTTTGTTTGTTTTTTATAAAGCACTCAGTGGGAATCCAGAATTTAAGAGACGAGACAGAATTGCTCACTCTTCAGATATTGGCAGTGAGCTGCTTTTCCAGTTTATTTCCCTTGAAAGAGGGGATGAATACAGGGAAATACAGCAAAGGCAGTACTTTAAAATCCTCCAGACAAGCCCCTTCACCTAAGGTACATCTGGGCTGGCTTTTCAAGCCACCAGCCTTCCTAGCTTGCCAGATCCAAAGCCCAGAGTGGGCAGGGGAAGCCACAGCAGGTTTTGAAATCAGCAGTGAGCTGGGTTTGAACAACAGCGTGTCTTTCAGGAGGGAACCCCAACTCAAATCAAAGCATCCAGGAGGGGCTGGGTTCACCTCCATCTGCTCAGAAAGCAACACCCTGTTGTTCTTGCACCTAAAACCTCTGATTTACTTGGAGTCTGCAGTTTTCCAGTCTCCAAGGGGCAGCTGCTGGACACTGGTTACCCATCCATCTGCTTGATTCAAGAGTCATTGGCCAGAATGTGCACCCTTTGTGGGTCAGGCCCACTTTGTCATTCTGTTTGCACAACACCTGCTGGGTTGGGATTAGTGTCTAAGTCATGTCTAAGAAGTTTACAGCAATCCCAGCTGGGGAAGGATTTGTGTTCTGGGGTAGCCTTTGAAAGCATGAGATGTAAAAAACAAGCAAACAAAAAAAGAGAAAGCTTAGAATCATAGAATCATAGAATGGCAGGGGTTGGAAGGGACCTCTGGAGATCATCGAGTCCAAGCCCCCCTGCCAGAGCAGGGTCACCCAGGGCAGGCCACACAGGAACAGATCCAGGTGGGTCTGGAAAGTCTCCAGAGAAGGAGACTCCACAGCCTCTCTGGGCAGC
>WTSP01023853.1:0-20101 GCA_025331215.1 Actenoides lindsayi
GGGATAGTGAATATGGGGAAACAAAGTGCATTGGGGAAAATTGTTGTAGCTCTAATAGGTAAGGACCGCCTCGCCCAGCGTCTCGGAAGGGTTTCCAACGGTGTGCGCGTCTGAAAGGCACCTCTCTAAGGAGGTGTTCCTTCCCCGCCTTTCTCGCTTGAAGAACGGCTCCTTGAGACAACCGGATCGCCATGTCCACGGCGTTACCTCTTCCTGAAGAGAGGCAAAGTGAAGACGACTTTTTCCTGAGCGCACAACCGACTCCGTGGCGTTTGAACGGCTGCTGGGTCAGTTGCTCTCCGTTTGGGTTAACCTAGGTCACATAATTTTATTCCCAGGTAGGGAAGGCTTCCTTTGCCTTCTCATAATATTTTCCTCAACTACAAAAGCCACCTGGGTGAAACCAAAGGATTCCTGCGAGTTAGAAAATGCCTGTTAAATGGCTTCATTACCACTCTAATGACCCTTGCACAGCTCCGCTCAGCTACTGCTGGGGCTGGAACCCTGCAAAGCTTTTGTCCCCGACTTGTGTAAAGTTACTTAGGGATTGAGGGGTTAGAAATTTTACACTTCCAGGAGGGGTTTGTTGCACTGGCAGCTGGGACGCATCTGTAACGGTACAAGATTGCCTGAAAGCAGAAAATTAGCAAACCCGAGGCACTGCTGGACTGTTGTGTCTCTACTAGCACCGGGTCACACGAGTAGGAGGAGTGAGAAGAGGATTTGTCTCAGACCAAACACGTACACTTTTATTTTGTGGGTACCTTTCCCTGTGACCCCATCCAATAGCATTAAAATCTGTGTTTCTTCCCTCCTCGTCTCTCCTGGCCACACGAAGCTGTGTGCTTTTGTGTGTGCACCCCCCTCCGCCCCCGGAATTTAAAACTGTTTGTGACAGAACTTTAATTACAGGACAAAGAGCTCCGCAAGATAAATTAACAAATTTATTTCTGAAAAGAGGAGTAAATTGTTTCACGTTATAACTGAACCACGGGCTGTGAGGAATAAAAATATTCAAGTAGTCACTGTAGGTGCTATGGGAGGGCTCTAGGTTAACTCCCCCGAGGGGAGAGACGGTGTCCCTCCCGCTGTAGGGTGTGATGGAAGATGGGAGCACAAGGATGAGGAACAGCTCTGTAGGAAATGTCAGGGAGTTGGCAACAGGGACGAGGAATGGTTGTCAGGGTTTCGCGCTCATCCACTGCTCCTCTTCCTCTTTCCATACCAAAACTTCAAATTCCCAGACTTGGTTTAAACTTCGGAGGTGTCGCAACCAGTTCTGGGGAGGTCGTCTATTAGAGAAGTGCCCAGCTCACAGCCCTCCAAAAGAGCGGCGCGGAGCAAATTGTCTCCTGGGAACTGGAAGGGGCTTGCCCAGACAGCCCCCGGCAGGGGATGTGGTGGGATATGCTAATAAAGACTGGCCGCTGAGGACCAGCCTCCCTTTACATGTATATATAAGGGCCCCCTGCATCAGCCAAAGGACACTTCGTCTCAGGTCGCTAATTACTGAGGAAATTGCCCCAGCTCGCTGCGGAGAGCCTTGCCGAGAGCTGGTGGCTGCCGCTCCGCGCTGCCGCTCCGCACTGCCACCTCCGCTGTAGGGATGGAGGTGATGGACAGCTGCCAGTTCTCCCCGTCCGAGCTCTTCTATGACAGCTCCTGCCTTTCCTCCCCGGAGGGTGAGTTCCCCGAGGATTTTGAGTCCAGGGACCTGCCTCCCTTCGGCTCTCGCGAGCCCCCCGAGCCCGCCTGCTCTGAGGAAGAGGAGCACGTCCGAGCTCCTACTGGCCACCACCAGGCCGGCCACTGCCTCATGTGGGCTTGCAAAGCCTGCAAGAGAAAATCCACCACAATGGACCGGCGGAAGGCGGCCACCATGAGGGAGAGGAGGAGGCTGAAGAAAGTCAACCAAGCTTTTGAGACCCTGAAGAGATGCACCACTGCCAACCCCAACCAAAGACTCCCCAAAGTAGAGATCCTGAGAAACGCCATCAGATACATCGAGAGTCTTCAGGAGCTCTTGAGGGAACAGGTAGAAAATTACTATCACCTGCCGGGACAGAGTTGCTCCGAACCGACCAGCCCCGCTTCCAGCTGCTCCGATGGGATGGTAAGAGAGGGACAGGAGCGATGGGGCTGTGGGGACCCCAGAAAGGCCCTCAGGCAGGCTCCCCTCGTCCCAGCGTCGTGGGACAGATCCCATGGGTGTGGGACGGGCCGAATGCAGCCGGACATCAGGAAAAGGCAGATGGTTTGCGTTAAAACAGGCCCCCTCTCAGATTTAAGGCTGAGCATGCACACGGGCTTTTCGGGAACGCGGGGGGGACGGTAACGCTGCCAGAGGGCAACCAGCAAGTGCCTCAGCCCCCGGGAACTCGAGTCGTCGTGTCCCCCCTCCCCCGCCATGCTTAGCGCGGCGCAGCAGAGGGGTAAGGCATGGGGCAGGGGGTGACGGGGAAGGTGCTGCCCAAGGGCAGCCTGGTTGGGGATTTGCTGCCAGTAGCGTCAGAGCTCCCTCCCCGCCGGGCTTGTAGGCACTTTTCCTCCGGCTGGAGCGTCCCGCTGGCCCCGGCGTGGGGGCGGCCGGGCCGACACTCGACCCTCGCTGTCTTGCAGGACGACTGCGGCAGCCCCGTCTGGTCGGCGGGAGGCAGCAGCTTCGACGCCATCTATTGCTCCGAGATGGCCCACGGTAAGCCCGACAGCCTGCGACCCTGGGCGTGGAGGGTGGAGGCTGGGGCTGGGAGGGCTGCCATGATCATCGCAGCACTTGGGGAGGGCAGCGCGGGACCCCGCTGTAACGCGCTGCCCCCCGCCCTGCCCCAGCCGCAGGGTATGCAGCCGAGCAGAGCAGCGCCCTGTCCAGCCTGGACTGTCTCTCCAGCATCGTGGACCGCCTGTCCCCGGCGGAGGAGCCGGGGCTGCCCTTCCGCGATGCCGACTCCCTCTCTCCGAGCGCCAGCATCGACTCGGGGCCGGGAACGCCCGGGACGCCTCCTACCCGACGGACCTACCAGGCTCTATGAGAGGCCGCGGGGGGCCGGCACCCAGCTCCTGCTGCTGTCACTGAGGCCGCTGCCCTTCCCCCGGGGCCGGCCCCCTCGCCCAGCCGCATCCTGTAAACGATTCTCTGGCGAGTGGGGCAGTCCCAGCGCAGCCCCAGCGCCGCTGATCCCGCCGCCTCCCTCCGGGGCTGGAGTCAAAGCGACCCGAAGGGTCCCGGCCGGGGATCCCCCCGGGGCAGACAGACCCTGGGGGTCGGGACACATGCGCTACCCTAGAAACCTAGCTGCAAATAAACCGTGCTGAAAGAGAGTTGTCTGGCCTGATGTTTTTTTTAAGTGTATTCCCTGATACTGGGGAGAGTAGCGAGACCCGGCTGCAGGGTGACAGCATCCGTGCTCACTCCAGCCCAGACTTGGCCACCCTGGGGTCCTGCCTGCAGTGGGACCTACCTCGTCACGGCGGTCCTGCGTCGGGAGGTGGCCTGGCTGGGCCTTGGATATTGTTTCTTCCATCATCAGTGGGTATTATTCTGACATAACTCATGCGGTAACAAAAATATGAACAGTCAAATTCTCCCTCCGTACCTGTCCTGCTATGGGCAGAGTTTCGTTTATTTTCTGCAGGAGTAAAAGTAATATTTCATAGTCGTCTTCTTTCCCACTACCCCCATCCCCCAGCAAAGCCCTTATTTTTTCCTCTGAGTATGTAGACTGAACATGTATTCCAGGATTTGACCCTAAAAATGCATGGTGACTCTCTGTAAAACAACTCTATGATGTAGCTCTGATACCCTGCTGGGGAATTTTACTCTCAGTCATTCCTAGTGCTCTGGCAGAGACAAATTTAGTTAGTAAGAACAAACCACAGGTATTTCTTTCACAATCCACAAGGTACATTTTGCAAAATTCAGAAAGCAACATAGATCTATTTGCTCCTAATGACTTCGGTCCCAACAGCCAGTAGGAAAATTAATGTCTCTATTTACATGGGTCTAGAAATAGCCAGCTCAAGTCTTTAGGAGTTTCAGAGTTAACAAGTATTCCCTTCCAGACACTAAATCTAAGTCTTTCTACTATGAAAAATTTCCAGCCCTTTGTAATGCTCTAGTTGCAACCCAAAATTTTTCTGCTTGCCTCCTGCCACCCCCAAAGGACAGCGATGAAGTGGAGAGAAGAGATGGGCTCCTTCATTGCATCCAGAAATGTCTCCTATGAGAAACATTCTGGGTGGGAAGGGATCTACACCTCACTAGCGTGGGGTAAGGACATATTTGCTATTTGTATTTACGTTGTTAGCTCTGGGTGGCCAAGGGTCCTGGAAGTGGTATTTCACCTCTGATAAATCTTTTACTTGAACCTAGTCCAGCTTAGTCATGTCACCAAAAGTCATGTCTTTGGCAGCGTCTCTGAACTGAGGATGAAGGAAGCCTAGTTTAGGGATGACCCTGTCCTTGCAGCACACTGAGGGGACATGTTTCCCTGCAAAGGGCTGCAGAGAAAGTGAGGTGGCACCTACCTGTCTGAGCAGCTCAGCTGGGCAGCAGGCAGCCATGCTTCTGACACAGGGCAAGGCCAGCCTGCCCCCTTCTGCACAGTGGCTTACCTCAAAATCACCTGCTCTTGCTGTGTAACCTTGAGGCGTTTTCTTTCCTGCAGAGTAATTCAGGAGGAGCCTTTTCCAGCATGTCCTTTCTGTATGTATAGATAGATACCAAGTAATCATCGAGTAGAAAAAGTGGTTTGAAAACCCTGGATTGAGGTCATGCAGAGGTACAAACAAGATACTTGCACACTCTTGTCATTAGAGATGCTTCAGGAGTATTCAAGTGCCTTAAAAGCAGTCTTTCTTGGTTATGGGCAATCACTTCCTGAGCCTTCCATTTGTAGAAAGCCCTGTGCAAGACTGTGAATGTCACTGGTTTTATTAATGTTTTTTTACACATTGCTGCAGTGCTCCCTCCTCTCAACCGAAGTGCTGTCCCAAGGATAGTGCTTATGGCCAAGCTCTAATGCAGTGCAGATAATTTTAAATGATGGTTTAAAATGAGCTAAGCTGGAGAACTTTCAGCATTTCATTCGGCACTGTGCTGACCTTGGCAAGTGATCGCCTGTGAAGTATGCAGAGTAACACTAGCAAATCACATGTTGGTAATGTACACCTCTCTTTGGCTGGCAGACATTTTAAGAGTTGCAAAAAGGTCAATACTTCTGTGAAGCAGATTTTTTCAGAGCGTGAGGAGAGGTATCCAGTCTGTCCACAGCCTCCTCAATCCTTCTAGACTAGATTACAAATCTGAGGGTTTAGTTATACACACCAAGAAAACAAACTTTTAATTATAGGACATCTATAAACAAAGTTCCTGTGAGCCGAAATGTGCTGTAATCCTTGGAAGGGATGGAAGGTGTGAAACCACCTTTAGCCCATGGATTGGGAAAAGCAAGGTGTAAGAGGCTGCTGTCTTGACAGATATGCTCTTGTGGTCAGATTTTGCATATTTATTAATAATTAGTGTAACTGAAAAGAAAGATTTGTATTCTAGGTTCATTTAAGGAAGTCAGAGCCCACAAATACATGAGAAGATGATGGTCTAGAAAACCTGAGCTCCTCCTCTCTCAATGCCCAATACCTGTCTGAGTGCTGCAGGCTCTGGGACCGTGCGCAGTGATCTCACAGGCACTCAGGCAGGTGAAGGGATGGATGCCTCCGAGTGTCAGAATAATGTAACACAGAAGCAGCAAGTTTTCTGGCTCTTACTCATCGCAATGAAGGACATAATTCTGTGCAATTTTAAAAACAAAACTAAGTTTTATTTTAATTTTCTGAAAATCATATTTTCTTGGCTTATATTCTGACAGAGGGAGGCAGCTGTGCTTTCATGTGTGCGTGTGTGAAGAGCTTGTATCTTTTATCTTTTGTTAAGAGATCAAGCAGAAATCTTCAGTGAAATACATATTTTAAACTCAGATCAAAAGGCCCACTGCACATTACAAAACTAACACAGGAACCTAGCAAAGATCTTTTAAATACAACATCAGAACAAAAATCCTGCTTGCTCTGTGTTGCTTGTATGGAAAAATGCTCCCTGTAGGAAAAGATCACTTGACTCCCTGTAGGAAAAGATCAACTTCTTTCTTCTCTTGTGGTAAGGCTTAAAAGTAATAAACTTTTATTAATTGATTCTTGGATGATGAAGAGGTCTTAATTCATACTGTTTACCAAAATATGGCTAGGGACACCCCATATTCATGGTTGCATTTCAAGGAAAATTCAGCATCTTCGCCTTCCCAGCTCAGCCTGCTTGTCAGGTGCAGTCAGATTTACCCACAGCAGGCATTTGACTTCTCCCTACCCCAGACTCGCTCTCTCCCCTCCTTCTCCTTCTCCTCCTCTGCCGAGTCCTTGACTCGCTCATCACTGCTCCTTATTCGTCTCAGCTGGACCTTGCAGTCTCACAGGAGAACCTGCAGCTGGCCAGCTGATGACTGCTGACCTTTGGCAGGCTCTGCACTGGGTAACAGTCTTACAGCTGGCCACAACTGCCTTCCTGGCAACTAAAGACCTAATGAGCTTGGCCAGCTGGAGACTGGGCTGGGATCCTGCGGGCTAAATTGACCCTGTGTGAGGGATGGAAGAGTTCACCCCCAGCTTTGGAAGGGGTAAGCAGAGCATCTGTCCCCATGCTGCCCTGGGGCAGCAGGGCCAGGCTTCTCCTGCAGCTGACTGAATTAGTGGAATGAGCAAAAAAGAGACCGCAGAGATGTTTTTCTTGTGCTTTACTTGAGTTTTCCGTTGAATATCAGCTTAGGCTTCATTAGTGGCCTTCTTTGCCCTCACTACATCTCATGCTGTTCTCTCCGTTGAGATATACCCATCTACCAGACCAGGGCTGGACTGAAGTTGCTCCCCTTCCCAAACACAGAATGGTAGGTACATTTTTCTCTTCATTCAGCAGGTGCCTGGCTTTCCTTCTTGCAGGAGGTTATGCATCCTGGGTACTCATGGATCTTATGCCGAGCCTGCTGTACTGCAGAATCCGGATACTTTTTCAAAAGTCCCATGATGATAGGCATCATCCAGTCCTGGAACCTGTTTTCATTTTGATCATTATTAACATTTATAGACTGTCTGGAAATCTGCTGGAAGATATTGGTGGCTATGATGCCAAAGGCATTGCTCAGCTATGCTTGAAGAAGGTGATAGTGGGTATGACATATGAGGGTCAGGAAGCTCAGTGAGATATCAAAAAGGTAGTTAGTTCAGTGTGCCCATCAAATCAAGTGCATTTGAATCAGGTATGCTCTGAGAAACCGTCAAACCTGGAGAAACAACAGAGGAATAAATGTATGTTTTTTCTCTCTATTTCTCTGATCTATGAATATATGCTTTTGAATTGATAGTTGTTTTTTTTTTTTAAAATCCATATAACATGCATATTAGACAAAAATTAATCCTACAAAAGAGCCCTAAAAGCTTTAGCTCTGATTTTATTTTATTTTTTTAAGTGCCAAATCCTACCACTTGCTGTGGGACTCAGCTGCCTAGCAGGGACTCAGGAACACAGCAGAGGTCTGGCTGTAGTATAAAACTCAAGCCAGTGTGCCTGTAATACATTGTAGGGAGACAAATTGCAGATTAATTCAAGTTTGAACTCAGCCTATTGTCTTTAATTGTTCAATTCCAGAAAAGTTATTAAATTAATAAATAAGTTCTTAATTAACAGTAGGAAAACAAAAACTTAATTATACCTGTGCAAATACCTCATTAGCAAACACACTGCTGCTCCAGAAAAGAGGTTCATTTTTTAATTATTTGAAATATTTGAATCTGCTGAAAACTTATGCTGTTCCCTTCGTTTCCATGTTTTAAGTAACCATATATGCAAGATGTTGTGGGTTTCTTTTTTTTTTCCTTTTTACTAGCGTAAAAATTACTAGAGTTGTTTGTCTTCCTGTCCAGTTTGCCCTGCTTTGAAGAAATAGAAAGACAAACAGTATTTTATATTATATATTTTATATATTCTATTTTGAAAAGGATTTATTTCTACAATTGCTCTTTTGGAGCATCTTCAAATTGACCTAATGGTGTAATTCTGAATCTTGCTGCATGAGTGCTTTGAAAAGCAGAGGAAGAAATGTCTCTGCTGGCCATACTGAAGATGCTTCCAAAGTATATGTTTGAAATCACTTCAGCATATTTAAGGCTTAAATGTAGACTTGTGGTAAACACCTTTATAGACAGTGGAGATCACAGCAGAATGTCTTTTTTAGATTTAACTGACTTATTTCAGTGACTTTAAAAAGCAGCTTTAAAAACATTAAACCTCCCTCAAAGGTGGCTGGAACAGAGTCAGTCAGGCATCTGGGAGGTGGGTGCCTTTGCTCTGGTCCTCACTATCATGATTCTGTCTTTGTTGGATAGTATCAAGCTATTATCAGGATCCAAATTCCTTTCTCCCCTGGATGTATGCCTCTTGAAGACTGTCATTCTCATTCTGTAACTTCTACATTTTATTAAAATTCTGTCTCAAATAAGCAGCTGGGAAACCCACAGGCATCTGTTTCTCAGGTGTATATAATGCTGTGAACACACAAATGTGAATTTTTTAGCTGCAAAGCTTCTGCAAATGGGTGAGCACCACCCTCATGGACACCTGCAGGACTTCAGTGGTGAAGACCTGAGCAGTGCTTAAGTAATAGGTTTTGAGCTGATAATCCCTGCATGATTAAATGGGGATTTTCTGGGCCTTGTTCTGAGTTTAAGCCTCCACCCTTGTCTTCCTTGCAGACATTATGAGACTGTCTATCTGGTCACAGTGTAGCATAGGAATTTGTTGCTGTCATGTGAGTGGCCAAGAAAGACCCATCCCATGAAGGTGTCTCATGCAGTGGTAAATAGGACACCTCAGTTATGTGAAGCTGATTTCTGGAAATACTGTTGGCTCAACACTTAGTCTGGGAGAAAGTGACTGTCTTGTAAATTGGGAATTCCCTTTGAAAGATGCACCTGGTGACAGGAAAAAGGGTTCCTGCTAAGTCCAGAAAGGGAAGCACTAAAATCCAGGAAGGCAGTTGTCACACAGTTGTATACACAGCTACTCAGTACGGCGTAAAGGGATGGTGTCTCTGGGCAACTAAGAAAAAGTTTAATAACTCTAAAATCCCCCATGCTGAGCATGAAGTAGAGGAGTAACCAAGCAAACAAGGGCTGAGACAGCTGTACCCTACCAGTGTCTGAAATGCGTATTTTTTACAGGGTACAAATTTCTCACATGTTTGTTGCCTGGATGAAATGTAAAAATGACTGAACTTTGAAATATGAAACTTGTTGTTTCTAAAATTCCTAATAAAGTAGGACGGTGAAAGATCCTTTTAGAAAAGTGCTTGTGAAATTGGACTTCCCAAGCAGAAGTGGTCTGCTCTGAGGGGTGTCCTGACCGTGTCTGACTCCCACAACCCTTGTACCTACCTCTCTCTTTTCTGTGGAAGATAAGGACTATGAGAAAAAAAATACATATTTTGGTGTATATTCTCAGTTTAATACATCATTTCAGCAATATCACAGTTCCTTGCATTCAATATTAATAAAATTAATAGTCCTATTTTTATTGCTGCTTTTTAGTCTCCGTTTTTTCCATCTATAAAATGTTTTATTGTTTATGAACAATGGACTTGATTGTATGAGTAAGTTTGAATGCCATTTTTGTTTAATCTTTATCTTCATGTAAACTCTATTTTAATCAGAAATAATATATTATACAGTACAGCTAGACAGCTAAGTTTATTCCTGACGCAACTCCACCGAAACCCCTGGAGATCCACCAGGAACAGATTTGGGCCAGAAGGCCTAGAATATAGTTACAATATACTCATTTTCTCATGCCTCAGAAATGGACTGTTTATGTGCCAAGCTGTAAAGTGATATTCATGATGACTGAAGCCTGAACAACATTAAAATATCCAGATCCTCTGCTCCAAATCCTCTGGTATCTGAAACTGTTCCTTTCCTTTCAAAAGGAGGGGGTTACTGCTGCTGAAGGTAAACAAGGGCAGGGTCACAGTTTTAGTACCCAAGCCGAAATAAGGACTAGCCTAGCTAATACTGTGGCTTAACTGCAGAGAGCCTGGGTCTAAGGTGCTGCCCCAGCCCTGAAGGCTTCCCTGTGCCCTCCCCACCAGCTCTGCCTTCCTGCTCCTGTGACAGAAGCTTCCCAGGCTGATCTTTTCAGCTTAGTGATCCTTGGAAGACTTGCTGCACCACCCCCCAAAAACTGCTTTTGAGAGGATTTTTTCTATAAATGAAAAGTGCTGTGGAAAATTTCTTCTTATTGCAATTATAATGGATATAGTGGTTCACACAGCTTGTAGTGTGCTTGAGAGCCGGGGCCCACAAGCTGTTCACACACTATGGAATACCAAGTACAGTCATGTTTTCTATTTTATTTGGCTGTGATTTCCAGAAGTAGGAGCTTGAAATTATGCTCACAATAACTGCAGTGATTTTTTGATGGTCTTGAATGTCAATCAGCTCTCACTGAATATGAAGATAGGTAGCAAGTGCAAGGAATTCTTGAGGAGCTTTTGCTCTGTAGTCTAATTTATTTTTTTTTAAAACTTTGTCCACCTCTGTAGTTATAAATATAGTCAGAGAGAAAATTTTGCTGAACATATGATAAAACCATTCACTTTTAAAAAGCAGATTTTAGACTCATTAAAAAGAAATGTGTATGTATAAGATCTTAGAGAAAGATGCACCCAACGTTATTTTTACACCCTATTGAACCAATGGAAATATCTATTCACAGACATACTTTAAATATGCAAGTTTTAACAAGGTCAAGACTTAAAAATAGAATAGATGTGAGTAGGTCCTTTATGATTTGGGGGAAGAAAGAGAAACAGACTATAAGTATAACCAGATTATTTATGTAAAATGACATAGGACTATTTTGTTTGGAGATTGGTTATCCTATGCTTGACTGAGTCTTCAACCCCCAATTTATTTTTATTATATATAATCCTGGTATGTCAGATGTAGATGTCCATAGTGTCTCTAGCAAAGCCTCTCCACAGTAGCTTTATTATCATATTGCTGCAATCAATTGCTTTGGAAAGCTCAGTAGCTTCACTAGAGAACTTACTGTCTGATGGTAGACAGTAGCTCTGCAAGGGTAAGGTTCTGCAACTTTTATGCACATGAAGACCTCTGTTTGATTCTGATCTTGAAGGTCACTTGGTCAAAAGCTGTGAGCAATACCTACAACTCTTCTTCCTCTAATTCCAGAATGAAATGTGCCTGGCAAATATTTTGTGGTTTATGAAAGCTTTTAGATTCCTGTTTCTTGTTTCCTTCAGAAAAAGAGAAAAACAGTGTATAACCTGGTTGAAAATGTGGGTTATCTGTAGAGCAGCAAATGAGCATTGCTCTGACATTAAACAGTCCTAGGGCTTGGCTGAGCCTTCCAACACACAGTACGTTAAGTTGCTGAACTGCTCCACACAACGTCGTCTTTCCTGTTGTCACCCTGTAGTGAATGCACACCTAGGATGGGGATTTCGATCTGTAGCATTTCAGTCTGCTTGGAATACACCCGTGTGGCCTTTTTAAAATATCCCAAGAGACCTGCATCATTCAATACACTGTATCCCGTGGGTCAGCGTAATCCCAAGTCAGTGGGCTCCACTCCAAGGACTACTGTAGTGGGGTTTTCTGCCTGGATAATTCAAGATTTTCTGATGACATGGACACTCAGGCAGGACTCAGCCAAGTCCTGAGCCAATGCTGGTACTGTTCGGTGTGGCAGAGCAGCAGACTTGGGCTCTGCTTTAGAGCTGGAAGTGGGGAGAAGAGCTTCTGGATTAATTTTAACACCGTAATTCTCCCACTGAAATTAAATTAAATGAAGCAATTGGTAAGAGAATGGAAAAAAGCCCCAATCCATAGTGAAAGCATATGCTGTACCGCCCAGCCAAATGTGACTCAAATAGCTGTAGCCTGAAAGTTGAACTTTATAAGCATAACACTGATCCACCAGAAAGCAAACACATCAATACTTATAAAATTAAAAATAATTCAGCAGCACCCAGATTTAAGAGTATTATAATCTGTTTTCTTTTGCTCTTAATAGAAGTGCCTAGCCTCAAGTGACACTCTGTGCTTGTGTGAGGTTTCACTCCCTCTGGCTTCTCCAGAGGAGGCTGCTGCAGCTGAGGCCCTTTTGGGTGCAGGAATTCAAAGCCGAAGAATCCTTTTTCCAGTGGGATTATTCTTTATATAAAGCTCTGTGTGTGTGCTGGAAAAGCAATTTATTTTGTCACAAACATAGGATAAAGAATCATTATGTATTCAGCTGTCACTGGGGAGTATTTGGAAATGGAAATCTATTTTGGGCCCAGTAGTAGTTTTAATCATGGCAAAAGTCTTTCTAGTATGAATAAAAATAATTCAGAAATGCAAGATGAGGTTTGATTTTTATTTTTATTTTTTCCAAAATTTCTGAACTTTAAGGGACAGATTTTCTAAAGAATGTAGAATATAAAAAAAAAAAAGAAAAAAAGGAATTCTTCTTTCTCTAAAATGTTGCAGTGCAGAATTTTAAATATATGAGTTAAAAAAAAAAATCCAGGAACTATACTATTTAAAAAATTGAAATCTATAGGAGTTAGGCACTTTTCAAAATCCTATGGCAGGCCAAGGCTCAAATTCTCCAGTGGGGTTATGTGCTTAAATATATCTGAGAATCACAGTCCAGAGCTACAAGGGGGGGTTAGGGTTCCCCAGTGCCGAATGCATTGCTTAGCTTTACAGAACACTATAAATATGTGAAATTCACAACACACAGTGAGGCACCTAGGCCCCAATGTAATGTCTGGGATCGCATTATGCAAACCAGGGCTCTGCCTAAATAGCAAGAACAACTTGATGAAGAATGTTTTACTTAAATGTCTTAATCTGGATTTGAATCCAGTGTCTTTCCTCAGCCAGGATTTTTCTTTCTTGCATCTGCCTTAGCCCTTCATTTCATGGTCTAAGCAGGAATAAACACTTAATTTACAAAGTAGAAGGGAGGTGTGAAGTGGTTTCCCTGTTATTAAATAGGAAATTATGTACAGCACTATCATGAGGAGTGAAGATGAGCCAGTGAGTGCCCTTTTCTGCCTATATGTAAAGGAGTGCTTTGATTAGGAGAGAAGAGAGTGTTTCGGGACATGGTATCTTCAGTGCATATTTGAGTAGCTCCACTGCACAGACTAAACTAGGTTGTCCTTCCTACAGCTCACAGAATGACTTTGGCTTCTCAGACATTTAATTTGCCCCTAAATCAGCTTCCTGCTTCCCTTTTCTTCAGGTTGTGGGATGGATGAATTGTGTGGTATATGATCCCTTTTTTTTTCTGAAGGCCTCTGTGGGATCTTTTTGTTCATGTGGCTGGAAGCATAGCTAGTAGATGATTGAACTGCTGGTGTCCTCCATCCTGCAATGAGAGCACGTGTAGTCCTCATGTATGCTGAGGCATGTGATGGGAGCAATCTGCTCCTCCTGACTTTCACGTGTCCCTTGTGTGATGAGATATGTATTCTGGTCACAAAGGAGGCATACTTCCCATTGTGCAGAATAGGCAGGGTTAGGACTTAGAGCCCACAAAAGCCTCCTCACTAGGCTGTGTGGATATCCTGGACCAAGAACTTTGGAAGCACTGGGCTGTTGCAGAAGGTGAGTCTTTGTTTGGATGCTGAGCTGCGAACTGGAGCCTCTGTGGCAGGAATAGACATTGACTCTGCTATGACCTGGGAGGAAGCATAAGCAGTAGTGGCAGGGAAGTCTTAATTCACCACACCTGTTTGCTGGTTGACTCAGGAAAATATTTCTAGCCCTTCTTGTCTAGACCTAGAGGAGGTCTCCTGGCCAAACCTGATCGCCCTGGGGCAAGATGGAGGTCTAGGATGATCGCAGCAAGGCTTCTGATAGTAAGTACATACTGGAATAGCAACGTATAATTTAAGTGTAACTTATTCTCTGCTTTTGTCAAGTATTGGAGGAGATCTTTTTCCAATGGTGACTATGTACTTTGAATGGTCATGTCCAAGAAAGATGAATAGGTTTGCTTATTATTATACACATAGGTTTACTTATACATATAGCAGCTGCTGCAGCAACCTGGACCACTGAATGAGAAATAGAGAAATCCGTGTTACCTGTGAGTATTTGTAATCTCTGTTGTTGAATTGAATGTTAACTATATGGGAAGCAGGTTAATGAACTGACGAAATGGCATCAGCAGTTAGCTCAGACACACATGATGGAGCATGTTGCTGTGTTATGTCTGTTATATTACTGAGAAAATTCAGCTGCAAAGCGCAGTGTTGCCAGGACACACTGTAAGGACTGGGGAGTGCCCTGGGATCCTGCAACAGAGCCCAGCATGTAGTGGTCTTTTTTACTAGTACTGAAGTTATTGCTGGCTTGAATACCCTCAGAATGAATGCTGAGGAATACAGCGATGCTCAAGCAGATTTTTTTTTTGTCTTCTCTCTGCACCATAGACAGTATAATTTGGCATGATTCCCTACATACCTGTATTTTCCTGGCACCAACCTTTGTCACTTTTTTTTTTTTTATTATTTTTGTCATGAACTGATGAAGTGACTTAAAGTGGTGGTAGTCACCCATGTCAGATTCCTGGGATTTTGCACATTTAAGGATGCTAAAGCAGCAAGGTCTATCTTGCAGGACTCAGGATGCTTCTAACTGCTTATCCTGCTTGTAAACGCTTATCTTTTCTGCCAAAAGGAAAAGCTGTTTGAAAAGTGTACACCACTTTAATAAATCCTCTGCTATTATTAATGCATGACAAAAAGGCAGGTTGCTCCTTTTACTTTTCAGAAGTTGTTGTGATGTGGAGTGGCAGCAAAATGCACACAACAATTTTCCATCTGAGTCACTGGGAAAATGGATTAATGAAAGTAGATGCTGTCCTCACACATTTAAACTGAGCTCTTTTTTTTCTACTGCTTCCCCATGTTCTCAATTATAAATAATGTTGATACAGCAAATGCTACCATCTCTCTGAATTATGGTTTCCTCCACAGTCCTACTTTAAAATTTTGGGCTTAATCAGATTAAACTGTCCTTTAATCTCATTCTCACATTTTGCAGGACTTTGTTCTGCGAGTATTAGGAATTATGTTGGAACAGAACTGAGTTTGCTATATGGCTCCACTCTAGGTAGGAAATGTCTGCATCTACGAAGAACTTACCAGTCAAAATCAACCCCACAAATAATAGGAATATTTTAAACAAACAAAAAAAACCCCAAACAAACCAAACTTGGCTGTTTAGATTGTGCTTCAAAACTTCAAACAGGAAATTGAATGACACATTTTAGGGAACTACAGAAAGGCATAGTAATCTTTTTTAAAGTGGCAAATTAAAGGGCATAGAGTGTCAAACTTCACCCTTGGAGATGACCTGGACTGTCCTGACCACTTGGCTTGCTGCAGCCCATTAAACTGTAATTTATCTGTATAAGAATTCATATTTGTAACTGGCTTCATGACGTTACTAAAGCTGTGGTCAACCCTCCTGAAATTGTCATCCCCAACCTGATGTTGCAGCCGAACTGACTGTTCCCATCAGCTGACTGTTCCCATCCCCTTTGCATTTATTGGTTGTATTCCAGGTTATTAAACAAACATCTTTGTAACATATAGAACAGCTGTCCACAGCAGAAATGCTTAACTAGGAGAAGCTGCTTGATCCAAGCATCCATTTGCTGGACTGTGTAATAGCAGTACAGGGTAAATTATGCCACACCTGCAACTCTAGTTACACACAGGGTAAAGGGCCACACAAAGTACGTATGAACACAGGATTGTAGTAATGACCACTTGCATGTTTTGGGGAAGTGGATGATGTGAAAACTTCTCTGGTTGGGATTC
The DNA here is from genome assembly GCA_025331215.1 of Actenoides lindsayi. Classification (NCBI taxonomy): domain Eukaryota; kingdom Metazoa; phylum Chordata; class Aves; order Coraciiformes; family Alcedinidae; genus Actenoides; species Actenoides lindsayi. The sequence goes on from WTSP01023853.1 coordinate 15,945, forward strand.
AGGGTCACCAGGGAGGGTAGAGAAGGTGAGATGAGAAAGGGCGCTGTCAGGAAGAGCAGGCTTCCAGAAATGTCCTCATAGAAACTGAGGCACAGGTAAATGCTGGTACCCTCAGGTTTATTGACATCTGAGGGATTATCCTTAGAAAAAAAAAAAAAAAAAATCTCATTTTTTATTAAAAGGTTAAAAGGAAGGATTTTCCTAGCTCCTGTGATGCCTTTGGGATCTAGTCCTTGGATCTTGCCTCTACTTACAGGCACCTGAATATCTTAGGAAATCTGTAAGTTCTCAATTCCATAGGATATTTCTGTGCATGACCAGCTTATGATGTCATGGACTCCTTGGTGAAGTCAGGGACATGCATTATAAATCCAGGTGTGTGGTTGAGTCCCTTGGGCTACGAGTGGCAATCATTTCTTCTACTTTTGAGTACCATAGATTGCAATGAATGATTGATCTCTGATTTTATGTTTAAGAGATAAACAATACTTTGTAAATAATAGCACTTTAAAAGTGCTAAAAAAGCACAATTAGTCATATGCCGATTGCGTGTCATTTTGTCACCTTTTTTTTTTATAGCATCTTAAAATCTGTACATGAAGGGTTTCTGCAATAATTTGCTATTGTATCTAGTTTTATACTGGCAAACTTTCTGCAGAATGATTTATGATGTTGTGTGCCATCTGCTATGAATTTGGGTAAAATGAATTTCTCCTGCTTGGATATGGTTAACATTTTCAGTATGAAGTTGGTTTTATGGAGTGCTTTTTTTCCTTTTAGCAAGAGGCAGGTAGTGCTTCACACACTTAGAGAATGGATTTCAGACAGAGTTTGGATTTGTCTTTTTGGAGGATTTCAGGATCCAGTTGTAAAACACAGCATTGGATCACCATTTCATGAGTAAATGGTTCTCCAGACACAGATCCTGCTCACTTGCTTTTGATTTTCTTTGAAGCATCACAAATTCATTAGCTTAAAGATATAGAGTGACTGCAGCTCTACGGGAAAACAGGGCAAGTATATGGGACAGAAGAGAGGGTTACAAGTGTATAGACGTAGCCGTATAGGGCAGCACATCTATACATGTAGTAAGGAAGTTGTGTTTGTGCAGCAAGCAGAACATTTCCAGAGGCACCACTCCTTCAGGGGCTAAGCAGAGGCAGTAGGAAAACTTCTCCGGGAGTGTGGCATGTCCCAAAAGTGGTCCCAAATGATCAGGTGACAACAGCAAAGGGGAAATAACATGCCTGTGGGGCTGAGGACCCACCAGGAACCGTAGCAGGTTGCTACCAGTGTGTTGTGCTCTCATGTGGTAAATGTGGTAATTGTGGGGTTTTTTGTCATTCCTATCAGTTCTTCTCAAAGCAATTGTTAGAAGGCAACAGACAAGCAGTTAAAGTAAATAAATATTTTTTTTTTAAGCAATATAAACATTTGTTTTTCTCAAGTTTTAATGAAATCATGTCTTCGTTCTTTTGGCCATATGTCTCTTCAGCCTGGGACTAAGACCAGGCTCTGCTTGTTGGTGTTTTGTTGTTTGCTTTGTAAATAAAAAAATGAGCAAAATGCCCATTACAGAAAGCAAAATGCATGTAAAATCCAGGAAGCTATTTTGTTTACTACATGTTTTGACTTCTTTTAAACAAATCTTCCTTTCCATATTGCTTTCCATACATACAAGCCCAAAAGAAACTTGGTCTTGAGAGGTATAAGTAGCAACAGTCTTAAGTAGATAATCTGAATTACCTCTGCCAGCAGCTCTTAAATTTCAGAGGGGATGTGAAACTTCTCTAGAGGAGGAAAGAGGGGAAAAAAAATCCCAAACCAAACAGCTTTGTATATAAACCCTCAAATTCTACTACAGTTGGAAATAGCTCTTTATCAATTTAAGGTAATCGAGTAAATATCTTAAAAAAAAAACCCCAACTTCTAAAAAGTAATAAAATTTGTATGGAAATCCTGTCATTCCTTTTACTTGGATAAGTAATTGGAGAAAAGTTAGAAATGAAGAGGATTAAGTAAATGGTTAGTTTTCACAGTGGAGTCACTAGTGAAATCCTGGAGGGATCTGCACTGTATAACATATTCGTAAGTGATCTGGGAAAAGATGTGACTGGCAAGGAGAGAAGGTTTATTGATGTTAATAAATCAGGGTAGTAAAAAATAATAAATCAGAACTGTCTGTAAGAACTGCAGAAGAACTTTATGGGACTCAGTGACTGGCTATTAAAATGGCAGATGAAAGTCAGTTTTGATAAATGCAAAATGATGCACATGTGGAAAAACACAGCAAACCATGTATAAAATTGTGAGTAGTATCACTAATTGCCACTCAGGAAAGAGATCTGAGAGTTATAACAAATGGCATTAGGTTTTATAGAGAAAGATAAGGAGCAATTGGAAAATGTCACTATGCTATTATACAAATCAAAATAAGGTCTCTGAGGGAAGACCTTATTGCTCTCTATAATTACATGAAAGGAGATTGTAATGAGGTGGGTCTCTTCTCCCAATGAACTAGTAATAGGACGAGAGGTAATGGGTTTAAGATGCACCAGGGAAGTTGGACTAGATGGCCTTTTGAGATCCCTTCCAACCCTTAACATTTTGTGTGTGTGTGATTAGGAAAAATTTCTATACTGAAAGAGTGGTGAGGCATTGGAACAGGCTGCCCAGGGAGGGGGTGGAGTCACCATCCCTGGAGGTGTTCAGAAAATGAGTAGACGTGGCACTTCAGGACATGGTTTAGTAGTCATGATAATGTTAGGTAGACAGTTGGACTTGATCTTGGAGGTCTTTTCCAACCTTAATGATTCTGTGAAATCTCAGCATGCCCTCAGACTATATAGGTTTCTGTAGTACTCCCATCTGAAGACTTACGTAGCAGAATACGAAAAGATTCATGGCAAGGCAACAGATGTGATCAAAGATTCCCAAATAGCTTCTCTACAAGGAATGTAGGTTGCAGAGTAACCTAGGATTTCTGTTTTATTTTTCATTCTTTTGATTTATCTAACATCAGAAGACTGATGGCTCAGGGAAGATGAAGTTCTATATTAAAAGACCTAGAGAAAAGATACAAGTGGCATGGGACAGCAGAGGGGGAACAATTATTTAGTGTCTGTCCCAGTGCAGCAAATAATAATAGTAATAATAATTATTAATAATAGTAAATCAGGTCAAAACAAAAGGAAATTATTCTTTGCACCATGTGTAAGAAAACTATGAAACTCTGCTGCAGGGTTGGGTGGTTGCTGAAAACACTTGCTTCTTTTTAAAAAGCCCCTAGAAAAATTAATGTTTAGACATTTTTTAGACATAGTTCTTTGTCTCCGTTATTGCCCACTCACTTCATACAATCAGTTTGCTTGCCTTCTGTTCCCTAATCTTTGGCACTTACTGTGCTGTTGGTAAGTGATTTTGTGCTTGTCAGCTAGATTGTTGCATTATGTAGCATTTAAAATTTAGTCTACCTATCTGATCTATTTATCTAGGTTCCCCCTGTAGTGAATGAAGAAAAAGGCATTTCCCATTAACAATATTCTGAGCTGGGAGAGATATAATTACCCAGTATATTTTCTTCAGTGACATGTTTGGAGTAGGATGTTCCTACAGACAAACCAAGAAACCACAGTATTTTCTATGGGGAAAATAAGAGAAAGTTTTTATGATGTTTAAATGGAAGAAGTAGAAACCTGTTAAAGCTGGGGTGGGAATAAAGACTGTCAATGCAGAAGGGAGAAGGATAGAGGAGGATGATTAGAAAATTCTTCTACTGTCATCACTGTAAATAAAAAAAAAGTATTATATTGTGTCAGTAACCATTACACAGATGAGGTGAATCACCCTTCGAAGACAGTTGTTCCCTCCATTAACTGCAGAGGCTCATGTTTGGCTTAGACCAGAAATGCCTGTTTTAGAGAGATGTTAGTGGCAGTTAATCACACCTTTACTGACATGGGCCTCTGAAAAAAAGTTTGGTGTTCTGACTGACTCCTGAGTCACTTCAGCAACTTCAACAGATACGTCTATAGTCAGAGAAATCTGTCAAATCTTCATTTGCTTTGACATTTGGAACTATTCTCCTCTCCTCTCCTCTCCTCTCCTCTCCTCTCCTCTCCTCTCCTCTCCTCTCCTCTCCTCTCCTCTCCTCTCCT
>WTSP01023854.1:0-10021 GCA_025331215.1 Actenoides lindsayi
TTTGTGCTTATTTCTTCTTGCCCATTCCCTAGATGCTACTGAGAAAAGCCTGGCCCCATCTTCATTACTTCCCTTATCAGGTACTTTTATCCATTGATGAGATTCCTCTCAGCCTTCTTTTCTCCTGGCTGAACAGTCCCAGCTCTCTCAGCCTCTCCTCATGGAAGAGATGCTGCAGTCCCTTAATTATCTTAGTGATCCATTGCTAGACTCACTCTGGTACACCCACATCTTTTTTCTGCTAGGGAGCCCCGCACTTTACACAGCACTCCAAGTGCTTTAAACTTAAGACTGTCTAGCCGTTGAGGATAACACTTGAAAAAACAAAAAGCTAAAATACATAACTGATTCCATTCATTGAGAAAGGGAGAGATTATGAGGCCAGCTCTGAGAAGAACTTTGTGCTAGAGCTCTGCTACGCTCATTTTTCCACTGGTAAGTATGTATAAGAACTGGCACTGAGGTTCAGGAAATTCTGGTTCTAATCCTGAATCTCTTTTTATTTTCTTTTATATGATATTTTTCCATTAGTCAAAATCTGATTCCTTTTTTAGAGGAACTGTGTTCATAACAAAAGCAGCAGCCAATGACAAAATTCCTTTACAAACCACTTTATTTTTGACTTTACAGCCAAACCATTAACTAAGTCATATAATTTCTCAACCTGGGGACAAACTGTCATTCTTCTGAAAGTTAATCTGTTTGTGTTTGGCTAACTACATGGAAAAGAAAAGCTTTGTCATTTCTTGATATTTTCTTCTCTCCCTCCATTAGCATGCAGGTTGGTAACCCCTAACAAGAATTATATGTCTGGTACTTTGATTTGAGTGACATTTTCAGTGATTGCACTGAAATTACATTCCAGAACATTTTAATGATTAACACTTTACAGAAAGCTCAGAGGGACAGAACAATTCTTATTAGTGAGGTACAAGAGTCTTTATTGGTTTTAGCATCTACAAAATGTGCAGAAACCCAGTGCTTTTTCTACAGTTATACAACCCAGTAAAGTCTCCTACTTACCTGTAGTACTAGGTTATGAAGCCTTGATGGAGTACCTGACTGTGATGGGGTGAGCCTGTCTGGACAACAGATGCCCACCAAGGCCGCTCTATCACTGCTCCTCTGCAGATGGACAGGGGAGAGAAAATATAACAGAAGTCTCATGGGTGGAGATAAGGAGAGGGTGAGATCACTCAACAGTCAGTTTCACAGGCAAAACAGACTTGACTTGGGGGAATTAATTTATTACCAATCAGAACAGAATAGGATAATGAGAAATAAAAACTAAATCTGAAAACACCTTCTCCGCATCCCTCCCTTCTTCTCAGGATCAACTTCACTCTTGATTTCTCTATGTCCTGCCCCAAAGTGGTGCAGGGAGATGGGGAATGTGGTTATGGTCAGCTCATCATGCATTGTCTCTGCTTCTCCTTCCTCCGTACCCTCTTTCCCTCCTCCAGTGCAGCATCCCACCAACGGGACACACTCCTCTGCGAACTTCTCCAACATGAGTCCCTCCCACAGGATGTAGTCCTTTAGAAGCATACTGCTCCAGCCTGCACTGTCCATGGGGTCACAAGTCCTGCCAGCAAACCTGCTCCAGCATGGGCTTCTCTTTCTCCAGCGGTCCACAGGTCCTTCCAGGAGACTGCTCCAGTGTCAGCTCTCCATGGGGTCACAGCCTTCTTCAGGCTTCTACCTGCTCCAATCCTGCATAGGGTCCTCCACAGGCTGCAGGTGGATCTGCTCTGTTAACCTCCAAGGTCTGCAGGGGGACAGGCTGCCTCACCATGGTCATCATGGGATGCTGGGGAATCTCTGCTCTGGTGCCTGGAGCACCTCCTCCCCCTCCTTCACTGACCTTGGTGTCTGCACAGTTGTTTCTCTCACAGATTCTCACTCCTATCTTTGACTGCCATTGCTGTTGTGCAGGTTTTTTCTTTCCTCTTTCTTAAATATGTTATCCCAGAGGCACTAGCACCATCACTGATGGGCCAGTGGTGGGCCTGTCTTGGAACTAGCTGGCATTGGCCCTACTGAACATAGAGGAAAATTCTGGCAGCTTCTCACAGTAGCCACCCCTGTAGCCTCATCTCACTCCCCTAACAAATCTTTGCCACAGAAACCTGGAACACTGACTAAGGACACTGTAGAATGAGGAGACGGGCTCTGTGCCAGCTATGACTATGGCGGCACAGACAAAGAGAATACTCATCCCAGTTTTTGTAATGATTTACGTACTATTCTTTTCACGCCAGAAGATGAGGTTTGAATCACAGACAGCAAGTATGAAACAAAATTATTTTCAAATAGTTCCATTCTACATAGTGGTATTGACCTATGTTGATGGTGCTAGGGTTTGACGAGTGGCTTAGAGATATTGCTTATCCCTTATACCCTCAGCTGCATCAAACATTTGTTGGCAACTGCTAACACTTTGTGCCCTTGAATATACTAAGTCTGTAATTTTACGAGAACCAAAGCTATTTCGGGGACATTTTTGCAAGACTGAGTCAACAAGAGTTAAGTTCTAAAGCATGGCAGTAACACATGATTAAAGCTGGGACTAGCCTGGTAAAACTCCATGTTTTTCCATGACCAGTGGAACTAATAAAGCCTGATTTTCTAAGAATTTATTTCACCTTGCCACTGTAATACCAGCTTCCTCTGTCCTGACATGCCCTATGATACTTCATTAGCCAAGAGACCAAAAGGTTATGGCTCAGCAGAAGATAAACTTATGCTGATGGGATGGGTTCTACACAAGTTGGCTTGAAAAGCCAGCATGCATATGCTGATGGAACACAGTGTTAACTAAAGTGTGCACAATTTTCCTTCCACATGAGGAGAAATGCTAATTAGGGTCTCTCTTTTCCACTAATTTGACAATTTTCACACAAATTGTATGTTTCTATTATCTTTGGGAATTCTACCCTCTTTTAAATATGATTTATACTGGGCAACAGGATAATACAATATTGGAAGGAATGGAGCCTACAGATTGTGAGATCAGTTAGCCTCACTTCCTTAGTAAACCAAGAGCAGTTTCACGTATCAAAATCTCCAACAATTCTTTTGTAATCTTAGAGTAATTTTAATTTTATTTTTTCTGGTTAGTTTGTAACAGTGTTTCTGTTCACTCTGAGCATGCAGTTCTTCTTTATGGGTTGCCACCTGGACAAACAGGGCATAGGCTTCTAAGAAATGTGTGGGCTACAAAATATTGCCTCACTTGGATAAAAATAGACCTGTTTGGTCATTTGCCTAGAACAGGAGGTAAAAAATGAATTATCATTTCATCCTAGAGAAATTCAATCCCAAATCCCTTATTTCTTATGACGTAGAGTAATTTGGGCTAGAATTGTTCTCTACCAATCTTGTTTCCATTCTGGCTATGCATGCAAGAGTTACAGGAACAGAAAAAAGATAACCAGGACAGAATGTGAGTACAGCTTAGTGTTTAGGGTACTTAGTTGGGAAAGAATGAGGTTTGCTTGCTCCTTGCCCAACTTTACTGTTTATTGTACAGTGGCTGCTTAATATAAAATACATGAAGAGATGCAGTGGGCAGGAAATACAATATTTTAGAATAGTAATGTAAAGGAATGTGCAAGACTGCCTGGATCTGAAATCAAATGTGAAAAGTGATTTGCTGCTTAACTGGTAGGGTGATTTAATCTTCTACAGTAGTTAAGGAAGAACACGAGAAACAAAGAATTTGGGTTACTGGTCAGGAGCTATCCTCAAGCCCTGCCTAGCTTGCTCTGCTGGTAACAAATTTACAAAGAAATGTCAGAGAGGACAATATTTTTGTTGGGACTAGAGGCAAAAGGAAAGTTTTGAAGCTGTAGATTCATGGATAATCACCACAAAGAAGACAGATGGGAGCTTTAGATTCTGATAAGATTCAGATGAGATTCAGAGTAAGATGTGGAGGGAGGATGAAAGAGGATCAGGAGTAGATGTCTGCAGAGGAAGGAGAGAACACATGCTGTAGTAGTCAGGAGAATTATGGAAGACAGAGATAAAAGGAAAACTTCTGTCTCCTGTCATGTATGTCTGTACATGTGTGCACACAGGAGGGAGAGGAGGCTGAGAAAGAAGACAGTTGTAGGAGAAAAGGGACAAAACAACTTGTCTTTTGCAATTTTTTGTTAGAGAGAAATCAGTAACTCAGCAATTTAATTGATATTTCACAAGCTGTGTATTAAATAGTGAAAGTTTGCATGGGAGAGCTTGTGGAGTCACCATCGTTGGAAACTGAGATTAACTCACTATCTGTGTTTGTCAAATTAGACATGCAGAAGCATATATTTGTTTAACTTTCCATTCAAAATAGGTGTTCTAAAAACAGGCTTGAAGAACAAATCAATGGTATTTGTCTGAGCACAAGTAAGAAAGCCAAAAAAGCTAGTTGACCTTAACTCTAGACGTACAACAGCTGCTTAAGTTAGGAACATGGAAAATCAAATACAACATGATTGTTTAGAACTCCATGAAGTTCTGTAAATATTTGGAGCTACGTAGTACTTATTGTTAGGAAACACAGTATCCACATATTCTCCTGAATGTGTTAATTACACTGAGCTTGATGTGGCAGGTAAATCTTATTGCCAATTCTAAAAAGACCAGTTAAGTACAAGCTAATGAAGTTTTACTTCTTATTGCTGGTACTGCTAGTGAAGACTTAGAAAAGCAGGGCTAACAGTGTGGGACATGCACACAGGAATCATTAAATTCAGGAAATGCTGCACGTAGAAAGGGACAATGTGTCTGGATGGAAGCAGATGTTAAGAAATGTGCTACAAATGAAAAACAACAGCAGTAGAAAGACCCAGCAGGGTCACCTAAATTTCACGGAACCTACTAACGTCAAGTAGAACAGCACAGAACCACACAATCGAAGAATAATTCCAATTTCAAGGAATCTTGGGAGATCTGTAAATCCACCCTCTGCTGAAAGCAGTCACATGTGATACCAGACTGGGTGGCTCTAGGCTTACCCATTCATAACTTGAAAATCTCCAAGGATGTATACTGCATAGCCTCTCTGGGGCAACATATTCCACTGCTTGACTGTCCTCACAGTGATCAAATACCACCCTATATTCAGTTAGAACCTTCCTGTTGCTATACATGCCTGTTGCCTTTTGTTCTCCTACCATGCACGGCAGCAAGAGTCTGCCCTCATCTTCTCAGTAACTTCCCTGCAGGTACTGGAAGGTTGCCATTAGGAAAATGCAGGCCAATATTCTTCTTTCTGTTTATAGCTCTACTGTTCTATTGTCACTCTCTGGTTGTAATCCAAAACTTTTACTCTCTTGGAGCACATACCTGAATTTAGGCGGACCTTCTAATGCAGTATCTCCGTATACATTCTATGATGTCTGTGGCCCTGTCCCCTTTTAGAAGCTAATGAAAACAGTGTAAAACAAACAAAAAAAACCAGTTCCTTCAGTTATATTGGCTAAATATCAACAATCAAAGAAAAAGAAAACTGCACTTGCCCTACATAAAAGAGTATGTCAGCGGCAACTTAATATGAACACGCATATTTATAAAAAAGGAAACAAAATTCAAATAGAACATGAAAATGAACTCTAGTGAGCACCTTCACTTTCTTCATAGCAGTTGCAACTTGCAACAATAATTTTGATTAATTTTTTTCAGGAGTGATTTATACAAAATAAAAGAAATCTCATCAGCTCCCACAGAACTGTCAACTGTGACAGTGAACAGACGTAACAAAGCACCAAAATATGAAACACACATATATGTGTGATAATTACAAAGCCATACTTTAACACTTAACCATTACTCTTGTTACACTGTGCATTTTGATCATCCCTCTCTTCGTATCTTATGTGGATTGATGCAGTTAGATTCCTACATTGCTGCAAATAAACTAGGTGGTCTCAATAGAGAGGTAGGGTAAACAGTAGCAGGAGTTCAACCAAAAATATGAACTAGCCTGTGAGCTCTCATAGTTTCAGGAGAAATGGCTGATAATGTAATGGTCTTGAAATTAGGGATTTCATTGTAGTTTCAGAAAAGGGCTTTACATTTTGACTGGTATAATACTCAGCCTTCCCTAGCCAGTTTGGGATGAACACTGCAAAATACAAGAATAACTGGGCATAAAAAAAATGTCAAGTCACTGCTAAAACAAAACCTTTTTAAAACTGTGTGTGTGAAAGAAATGGCTCAAGGACATTTCATGCCTATGGAAAAAGTACTTCTTGAAATTGCCAATATTAGAAAGAGCTTAGCTTGATGCAGTTGCCTATTGTTTCAGATGAAAAAGATTAGTATAGATTGGCATTAATTTTTTCACTGATATTTTCCGAAGAGCTGCATGTTCCTGGGTCTAGTCCATTTCTTTTATTACCACTGTCCCCTTCTGCACAGGTAGAGATATTCTGCAGGTGTTCATTTAAACCTAGAGCTGCAGAATAAGAGACAATTAACTGGGTAGCATTAGCATTTCACTAAACTGACCTACACTGGAAGGTGCTGGCTTGTCCTTAGGTGGTATATGCCTTGCAAGTTTTGATGATGTTGATGGATTCTTTTACTTAAAAGAGGAGTGCAATGCCCTTTTCCTCATGCAATGTGCATATATAATATAAGTAGCTTGTGAATACTCGAGTAAAACTAAAAAAGTTGCACTCTGACTCAGAGCATATTCTGGATCATAGGAAATGTAACATCTTTATCGTATATAAATGCTTGCTGCTTATGTGGAAGCAGTCTGTAAATGGTCTCACGAAGTTTCTAATGTGATAATGCAGTAGGGCTCCAGTAGTACCATCAGTTATTAAATTGATTTGAAGATAAAAATAATAATCTCCTTCTTTTTTTTCGTGTGTAGATAAACAGTTGATTTTTAAACCTGATGCGTATAAACCCAAATGCAAATTCTTAGTTTTTCCCCATTGTCTTATAAGTAAACTACTAAGATTCCAGAGCAAATTTGAATGAAACAGAAAACTCTCCTGAAGCTACAATCAGTGAGATTAAAATCTCATTTGAACAAACAAAACATCTAAATATGACTTGGTCTTTTCTGATTTGTAAGATGCTTTGTTCAATGCAATGGAAAGATAATCCCTGGCACCTTGCACACATACACAGCATTCCCTATTTAACACTTCAAAATATTCTATACAAAGTGGGTATCTTGGTGCTGGTTGAGTCCTCCCTTCACTCGACTTCTGAGCTGGGTCCCGGTGCACTGGATTTTGTCTTCTTCATATCTGTCTGTCCTGAACTGATACAGCTTTGCTTGCCCTGTGTCATAGTCCCTATGTATGGGCTGCTGGTGGGGCACTGACAAAATGGAGCCCTCCATCTGTATGTTCCTGGGTACACTGTTGACCTCCAAGGCTTCCCAACAGGTGAGACAGACCCTCTCTTTGGACATATCAACATGCAAAATCATTTCAAATTTGCACAGGGAGTCTAAACACATCTTCTGTACTCAGATGGCATGAAAAGAACAACTAGAAGAAAGTATCAGACCCTTTAATATAATTCACAACTTTTTGTCACATGACTGTTTCATCTTAGCTAGCCATGGGGTTTCACAGCTTAGAAGCTCAAACAATGTAAAACATTCTTTTCATTCCTTCTAGATTCTTGGATTTCCTCTCTTGACACATCTACCTGTGCCATTTGTTAATGCCAGTATCTACATATTTGTTCTTTCCATTTTCTGTTTGCATTTGTCTACTCTACATTTTCCGAAAAGACTCTTGAAGAACTTGTAGCATCAGCTGGTACAGTTTTTCAGATGCTTCCCCTTATTCAGGTAAATAAGGAACTATTTGTATCAATAGCTGAGACATCGTACTTCCCACATAGTAAACAGCTGATTTCAACTCCACTGACATAATTCTAATACAAAAAAGTCAGAAAAACTTATAATTTCCCCTGCCAAATTTCATAATAGCTTCATAATTTCTCTCACACTTCATAAACTGTACAGAAATTACTGTTAGTTCCATTATCTGTGAGGGCACAGTGAATGAAATACATTGAATACAGCTGAAAATAAAATTTGGAAGATTATTTCAGCATCAAAGCTTGAATGACAAAGACTGTATGTTGCCTCCTGCTTCAAAAAAAAAAAAAAAAAGATGAAGTAACAACATAACCATTCTTCTGAAAAGTATTTGCTTTGCTACCTTTTTTCCAGTCTGTTTTTAAGATGTCTATTAGATATTTTAAGAATTAAAATGAACTAATGCAAACTATTTTTGCACTACATAATATTCTTAAATAAGCTCCAGATAAAAATAATTAGTATAATAGCACGTTTTTACATGTTATTTTTCAAATTTCAGATTAGGGTGCTTACTAAGGATAATGATTTACAACCTAAGAATGATCAAGCAGAATATCACAAATTAGGAAGGAGTTTGGAAGAACTTCTAGAAGAAATAAGTGTTGATAAAAGCATTCCTGGAAGCAAAAAACAGGGAGACTTATTCTTCCATAAACACCTCCATGAAAGAAGTAAACTTGAATATCACATAACTCAGATTATAAATTCAAGCCTTCACAGCTTGTCCCAGCCAGATCAAGTATTAACTTGACTCTCAGATACCCCCTCCCTGGAAGTGTTGAAGGCCAGGTTGCATGGGTCTTTGAGCAACCTGGTCTAGTGGAAGCTGCCCCTGCCCATGGAAGCGGGGCTGGAACTAGATCACCTTTAAGGTTCCTTCCAACACAAACCATTCTGTTTCTACAAATGTTTTTTATGCTGAAGAAGGAAAGAGGAAAAACAAAGTTTACATTGGCCTAAATGCATCTGATAGAAATAGGCATAAAACAATAACCTTCACACATGATAGCACAAAAGAGGGGGAGAGAGTGGAGCCACAGGTTAGGGTGGGGTTGTATGAGTAACTGCAGACAGACTGTATAGTCCTCAAGGGTAAGGACAAGCTGCTTAAATTCTTGTTAAGGAGATAAAGGGCCTAAGTGGACTGACTCCAGGAGAAAGGGTGAAGCAGCAAAAGATTACTTTAAACAGATTCTATGCACGAGCTGCTTTTCAGTAGATGGGTTTGTCTATAAGGAAGAGGAGTTTTATATTTTGAATGATTACTGTACATATAAAACATTAAATTCTAGATGTAATTTATTGCAGCTAGAGATGAGGTACTGATGAATTTGAACCTTTGCCAGTTTTATGCTTTGCTGTAACCGCATACCCCAGATAAAAGTAAGCACTACTTAAAATGTAAGCTGACTATTGACCACACATACTGTTCTGTTAATGATTTACACATCCAGGAAAAGAAGCCTTCATATTTATGTACACCACTACTGTAAAGCACATTTACAATAAATTCTTTGGCCATGAGTAATAAAGTATTTTTTTTTACTGCTGTGACTCTACAAAAGCACCTAAACCCTGTTCAGTCACAAAACGATATGCTCTCAACAATCCGAGCTCCTTTAGAGTAAAGCAAGCACCTCTGCTCTGTCACAGGACAATGCAAATCAACAAGGTAAGAATGAGAAGAAACTGCCAGGTTGTCTTGGTTATTCTAATGTCCTATTGGCTAAGAAAGTCCACATCGAAAAATGGAAACCTGACAGCAAACAGCAGCTTGAGTTAAGGAAGCTATGGAAAATAAGGTAGGAAAGACCTCTAGAAAGTAGATATAGATAAAAGCACACTTGAAAGTCAGAACTGAGACTAATTTTAGCATAAAAATGCCATGAAAAGAGTGAATCTCAGCAGCAGAGAATTCTATGCTTTAAGTGCAAACCTTCAGCCCTTCCCACAACAGAAGACTGCTGCCTAAAGCACAGGCAGAAAATTGTTATGCCAAAAAAAAAAAAAAGGAATATATTATTACAGGTAATACTTGTTGGGCTTTTTTTTTTTTTTTTTTTTTAATTTTCCGAAATATTTCCTGTAAGTTTTAGGCAACAATCTGTGACTCAGTCAGAAGCACATTGACCCATTCAGCTAAATCTATTTGTTCACAAAAAATCACTAAAG
>WTSP01023855.1:0-25137 GCA_025331215.1 Actenoides lindsayi
TTTTCATAACACTGGTGAGAAAGGCAGGATTCTCACCGAATATTGTGAGAACCTGAGAAAATCCCTCTGCTAGCAGCCTTTCAGCATCCACAGGTGCAAGGCTACTGCTGATATAACAATTGGTTGGAGGAAATTTGATTCAGTTCCCTGAAAAGATAAGCAACTTTTAATATTTGTTTTATTTCTAGTTTTTTTATTTATTAAGGTTGAAAGCAATTTTTTAAACACAGGAGAAATTATAGTTACACCATACAACAAGGCATAATAACTGTTAGATTGCAAATCTTCAGTTTCATAGAGTAAATGAAACTATTTAGAATACATTGGCTGATAAATAATTACTGTTCTTCAGCTTGTGTATGCTAAACATTGTTCAACATATTTTCAATACTAAGAAAAAAATTTATAATGCCTCTTGCAAATAGATCAGGGAGTCTGCAAATAGAAGAAACCTGTCAAGCTCATTGGCAATAAATTCTCCCTTTCTAACGTGAAGTACAACTATAACATTTCATAATTGGGGAAATAAAAACCTGCTATTTCTGCAGATATAACTCAGTTTTTAAAAACTTTCCTATCATCTGAAATGAATAGATTATCCCTCTAGAATATACAAAGAATTCAGCTAGCTCAATACGCTGAAATATCCCAGAATTATTGCCCAACAGCTTGAGAAGATAGACATGCACACATTGAGCTGCTAATCTCCCCAGTTGCCAGTGAGAAGCCTGTTTAACCTTTACTAACAAAACTACTCCAGTGTTTTTTTGTGTTCAGTACAAGTATTTTTTGTTAACCACTATATAATGGCATTTCCACAATAACAAGTGGTCACAATTTGAAAAATAGCTTAAATCTTATCCAATAAACTGTCACTGTTGTCTCTGGGAAAAAAAGTAGTATGGCATTATGTGCTCTAATGTACGGGCACGGTGTACGCTTTCGGTGCCATTATGCTCGAACACACAAACAGGCTGCTTAATCACTTGATTTTTTTAGCATTTAGTACTTATTTTCTCAAAAGACTGGCAATTGTCGTTAAAATCCATCCAAATACTATTCCTAATTAAATAATGGTACTGTGTTCACACCTATGGCCCCAGTAAACCTAATATATTCTGTTGCAGACAATGGAAAGAAGAAGGAACCTCTGAAGACATCTGGAAGTCACCATGGGAACCCAAGCTATGCCACATCTCTTTCTGTTGTCTGTATGGGGAATTGAGAGGACATTTCATGCAGTATTCAGACTGCCTAGCCTTCTACTTTGGATAGATACCTAATGGAGAAAAGCAATTTCTTTTTCTAGCACATGATGTCAAAAGTATCCCCAAAACCTATGTTCAGGGTTGTTCTCATCTTTAGGATGTTTGATACCCTAACAACATCAAAATTACAGGGTATATTGAAGGATGGCAGAGAGAAGAATCCAGGTTCTTCCTGTTGGAGCAAGAAGACATTTGGAACCACAGGTCACACCTACCCAAAATTAAAAAGGTAGCACTGGTTCAACACCTGTCCTATGGCACATGTGAATGTTTATGAGGGAATAAAACTGGTATAGAGTCCTAGGAGTGGAAATCAAAATATGAGTTCTCATCCCTTTCCACTGCACTGTCCTTCTTTCCTATTTTCTGGGACATTGCCTTAAGTGAAGTTCAGGTTTTGTCTCCCTTCTAACATTTGCAGCACAGAGAAAGTCCTCTAAATCAGCATTAGTACTCTGGTGTGAGTACTTGGCTCCTGAACTCATCAGGCTAATTTGCCCATGTCAATACTATAAAAAACCAAACCAAACAAAAAAAAAGTAAGGTAGTTACCTAATTTGTGGGTCTGGTAACAGGGTAGATGTCTGGTTTGGGTCTATATTGGTTTAGAGAACATCCAACATTTATTTATATTTGACCATGAGGTACTATGATACATTATTGTTAGGTGGCCTTTTTTACTGTCTTGTGGTTGTTACTCTTCATTGTTTCTAGAGATTTTGGTATATGTACCAAATATATGTATATTTTGGTATATTTCCTTTTTGATTTAAACTTTGGTGTCCAGATTTACTCTAATAGTAATAAGACATTCTGAATACTTATGAATTCTCAGTGAGATTGCTTTTGTTCAGAAGGTCAATACAAGGTCTGTTGCTCACACCATCCCAACTACCATTTTAAATATCTGTCATGCCATGTCCAAATACTACATTGATGAGTTACTCTTTACAGCTCCATTGTTTAAGGAATTCAGTTTGCTAACTCTCTTGTTTCTTTACACACAGAGAAGAGCTTCACATTTCTGTATAGCTCAAGAAATGGCATTTACAGTATGTAGTGTTTTGTCTGATTTAGCAGCATTACTAGAATTTGTTTGTATTTATTTGTATAATTTTTCTTTTTTCTCTCTCATGCTGTTGTCTGTTTTACCCTTTCTAAAATAGAAATGATATCAAAACTTAAATGCAGTTATGAAAAAAGGCTTATATTGGTGGACAATACTGTACTGTAGTGCAGGTTTTTACAACGTAATTGGGATGACAAAAAATATCTTCCTAAGCTATTATAGATACTGCGGCAAAACTTCTAATATATAACTGCTTTTGGGTTGAAGTATACAGTGTTGTAGACATACTAAGCAAATTAATGTCTCCGTCGTCTGCTTATTTCATGCTGACTTTGATCCTGTGTAGTGCATTGGGCTTTTTTCTTTGTTTTTGGATTACAACAATACTATTATAGCAACATCATACTATACAAAAGGTTAAACCTCACACTCCACATCTTACTAACACATTTGGTTCTTCTGTTGCCATTCTAGGGTCATTCTGTTGGCTTCATTTGCTCTGAAAGACTGTTGGACCAGACTGTTCTTTTATATGTTGAACTAAGTATGAATAATTTTAGGCACATGTGAAATGTATGTGCAAAGAAACAGAGCAAAATCTAACATTGTCATACAAGTTCTTTCATTACAAACATCATATTATTAAAAAGACTTTTTGCCTCTGGATGTACTCTTTTAGAGAGAGTTGTTAATATGATCCGAAATAATTGTCAAAAACATCTAAAAGTTTTTCAAGGACAGGAAAGTGGTGCTGATGAAGAGAATAAAGAGTTATCATCGAATGAGTTGAGCGCAAAGAATGCTAGTGGTAAAAAGATTAAGAAGAGATTGAATCCTGATAGGTGAATGCCTATTAAAATATTAAAACATAAACCATCTCAGCCCTTCTTTAGGGCTGTCATGGAGGCACCTACAAAACAGATAGCAACAGCTACACAAACTGCAGATTTATTGTAACCAAAAGAACTCAGCACTCCTTCTGACAAGGCTGAATTGCAAGTTCAGATGTCAGTTGGGAACACACTACTGAACAACTAGTTCCTAAACTACAAAGACGATTGTTTCTAGAAAAATGAATCAAAATGTGTGTACACTAACTCATAAAGTGAAAACATCCCACACAAGGGTACCTACAAAAGTGTAATTCACTGAAGTGGGGTGAGGCTCACTCAATCTCTGGAAGTATCATTGGAAGGAGTACCATATATGTCAAAACAGAGGATGCGACTGCTAATCCATTAGCTCTGAGAGGAACCAACTTAGTTTGATTCTTTGGTGGAGGCTCCATTTATACACTAGTCAAATGTGCCCTGTGGTCACTCTAATGAGTTGGGGCAAGCCCACGATGAAGACAGGCTGAGGGCCTGGAACCAGAGTTGCCAGTTAATGACTGTGTGCTGTTTAATAGCTGTAAGGTACCAAACTGACCTTTATCTCATCTCTGGCAAGTCCAGGTTTTTGTTAGCTGTCAGGGAGTCTGCGCCTGCCACAAAGGCTCTTAAGTAGATTAGAAAAAATCCGTAACATAGCATAGCATAATATAAAATGTGGCTGAAAACTGAAGCTGCAATTACAAATGATGGATGACAGGGGCTAAAAATCAGAGTATTTTCCTGAAAATAATGGTACAGTCTTTAGCACTTGAAATCAGAATTATTTTCCAGAAGATATCTAGCACAATCAGAATTCATGTCCTTGATTTGGGAATCTCTTGGTAAAAATAATGGCCTGTGTTATGAAGAGAGTCAGACAAAATGATTAAAACAGTCCTTTCTAGCCTTAAAATCTATGAAACTGAATCTTCCATTGACAATTTCATTGTGATTTGAAGACACTCAGTACACAGCCATAGGAATGCATATTAAAATAATGAAAAAATGTCGGTTTTTTCATAGCTCCCTAGAAGGTAAAGCAGATGATCAAAATGCTCCCTTTTGGCCTTAAGTCAGAGAATGGTTAATTTATAAGTCAGCCTTAAGTAGGAATATATCTTGACTTTTCATTGCAGAAACTGCAGAGTCCTGTTAAAAACACTGTGATTTGTAGTCTTCCAGTGAAGCTGATTTTAAAAAATTTCTTATTTTTGGTTGTGGATTCTTACTGTCATCATGTAATGACAAGACAAACAAACATGTCTTGTTGCTTTCAATATTCATTTCTGTACATTTCTGCTCATTTGCCTTCTGTAAATGAGAAAAGTTTAGATTTTATTAAGCTACATTCTTAAGATTCTGATTGGTGACTTTGGAGATGCAAACTTTGGAGATGATATAGCGTTTCTTTACTGTTTTCACTCCACAGTTTCTGCTTTATCCTTTCAATCTTAATTTTAAATTAGTTTTTCTAAGTGCAATTCCTTATTTTTACTAATTGCTAAAAAATAATACACAAAAAATAAACTTGCAGGTGATGCATACATGCAGTCTTTCTAATAAGGACATATATATTACAAACAGAAACCTTTAATTTTAAAAATGTCAAGTAATACTTACTGCACAGAATTTCCTCATTAGTTTGAAATGAGATCAGGAGAATCCCTTCTATTTTATTCTCTCAATCTGTTGCTTGGATAACAAATTTTATCAATGGCCCAGCTAACAACATCTTCACCTGCCAAAAATCTTAGCTGTAAAACTTCATCCTCAGAACATTAATCAGGTTCTCAAAAGAAGTGGAAAGTTAACAAGAGAGCATGTTAACTTTTCCAACATCCTGAATCTGTACTTAAGTGAAAGTTGAATTTTAATTTTACAGTTTAGCGGAACCTCTATCACAAAATGACCTCAGAATCTCCAAATATGTCATTGTCTTTTGCATTGTTCTTTAAACTGTAAGATATTTCAGTCAGTTACTTTTTACTTTTTAAATATTATATCTTGTCAAAATGTCTGTTTGTATTTAGGTAGTGTTAATATTAAAATTGCAATTTCACAAATCTCTTCTAATACCATGCATTTACTTCTGTTTCTGATTAGAAATGAATGCAGTATTAATAAGAAAGTGACAAACTTGAAAACCATGCTGGTTTAAAGTTGAAGATAACAAGGCTTAACACTTACCTGATGCATGTGTACTACATGTATTTCCTAAAGGTGATTAAATATTCACAGCACAGTCTTTGAATGCTGCCTAGATTTTGAAAATTTAAGAAGTATTAAGCCTCACCTACAGTTCACCTTTCACTGATTCCTATTACAGTAAATGGCATTTTCACACATCTCTGTAATTTTCAAAGGTCATTTTATTGGCTCAAAATACATGCATTACAGAAATACATTATGTAATCCATTTGCATTTATTCTGTACTTAACAACAGTACCAGTTACTCACACTTTACTTAAAATGCATACGTATGGCATAGCTAATGATTAGGCCAAGATCTTCAATTAAGCATGTATGAAATATGGCTCACTGCCAAAGTCTATTAAGGTTTTTTGAGACAGCTTGGTGAATGGTGGCAGAGATGAAAAATGTGGCAGCTACAACAGCAAGATCAAAAAATAAATTATGTGTAATACATTTTCTTTTCTCTTATATGGTGCAATATAATGAAATGCCTTGTAATTTCCAGCTACTAATTCCCAGCAGAATTAGTCCTTTTGTTAAAACATTCCACTTTAAGATTTTTGGATTAATAAATACTAAAATAGGTATATAACATAGGAATCCAAGGTTATTCTTCAGAAAAAGAACACATATTTAAACCACTAATAAAATGGCAAAAACAATGAGAATGAAAAATTGATAACTAACATTTTCTTCTCTCTTCTGCAGACTTGTCCCTATTAGAGGGTTTGGCTTTTCTTTTTCCAAGGGGCTTTTGCATTCATTGTCTATTACTATAAAATGTAACTAGAAAAACTCTGAAAACTTGATGTCAGTTGTCATTTATTAATGTAGTAAAATAATATTGGGTAGAATTCCCATAGTTTACAGTAAATTAAAGCAGATACAGGAGGAACATTAAACCCTTGTTGTCCTTTGAGTAAATGTTCCTTAAGAGCCAGGTTTTACATAAATAATTCATCTTTTGATTCACAAAAGCTCTTAAGCAGAGATTTAATTTCATTTTTTTTTGCATTAGTCTGTTGTTGTTTAGAGGTAGATATAAGCATATGCTCAAGTGCTGTAATGTACTGGAATCCTACTTGCTGTTTTTCATGCTTCCAAGTGGAAGAAATCACATGAGATTTGTGGATGTAGCCGATTAATACTCAAATTGCAATAGACATTTTTTAATGGGAAGTTAAGCTGGAACATTGTTTTCTTTGCTTCAAGATGCTTTCCAAACTCTCGGAGGATTGCTTGTTGCTGGAATTCTTTATTTGTATTGTACTTCTAATGGCTACCAAAAACATTTTGAATCTTTTTGTGTCTTTTTCTTGAACAGTTTTTTTACACTAGTGGAGTAGAAAATGCAAAATAAGCCAGAGATTTCAGTAAGTTCTGGCTGAGCTCTGTGCTTTGTCGTCATTCTATTTTTTAAAAAAAAAAAAAAAAAAAGAGAGAGAGAGAAAAAGAGGAAATTAAGAAAAACAATAAAACAGGCCTGCACAAAGACAGGCATTTCTTAATGTATAATAGCTGTGTATTTTTTGAAGTGCCCACTGGGAACATTCAGAAACCAGCAACGTAACAAGTCCAGCTTGGACTCATTCATGTTTAATGGAACTAACTTCAGAAGGGTCGATGAAGCATTTAAGTAAACCCCTCAGGCACCTCATAATTGGCTATGTTAAATGAATCTGAATATGTTTTGAGGAGACAATAAATACTCAATGTCTTGAAAAAATCTAGTTGAACTTGTAAAAAATCACAAGGGTATTTCTACAAGTTTGTGTTGCTGCCGTATGATTGCTATAAAATATTAGCATAATTATACTGAAAATCACTGCTATGAACACTGGAACTCATTTAGCTGAGCTACAAGCTGTGTGGAAGTAAGCTGAGGCCTACACAACTTATACACATTGCCTATATGTTGCTTCCTGAACTGTTTAAATGTTTTGATTTAGAAAATAGTATTAAAATATCAATAATCGAGGAAGAAGGGGTCAGAAGCAAAGATTTCTCCCTGATGAATACCTAATCAGTAAATTAAATTCATGCCTCTTGCTCTTTGCTCTTGAGTGCCCAATCAGTACGCTAAATAACTCTTCTCTTTACATCTACATTTCTTGCACTCATGAGTACCTAACTGGGCAGCATCAAAAGGAGGAAAAATGGCACATCTTCCTACTGTCTGGTGGCTACAGTTCCTGCTGAAGACATAATAGCCAAGTCAACGCATGCCAACCATTAGGCTGCAAAGTGTTGCTGGTCCTCATCTCTTAAAAAATAAAAGGCCTTGCCCATCAGGCTGTTGATCTACAGAACAGGTCTCTGAGGTCAGCGGTGCAGGAAGAAAACATGCAGTGTGTGTTTCATCTTAACTAGCTTCCGATGACCCTAAGTTCAGGTTGCATCCAAATGAATTTTCTCAAGCTACTTTGCAGGCAGTGGGATAAAAAAAAAAAGGTGCATTTAGAGCACAATTCATCTGGTTTAGGCACTGACTGCAGAATGACGTAAAGGCAACTTCTGCAACTACCTCAGATATAGATACCCACACTGCAGATTTGACCGGTATTTGTATACTGTTATGAGGTGCCTTAAATGTCTAAGCTTCGAAGAAGTATTGAAGAGTTAAGTAAACTTTCTGCCTGCCTTTCCAGAAAGGCATTATTGGCTGTGAAGGGACCCTAAATGCCTAGTCTGTGTACTGTGGCATACCTATGAGAGCTGGGCTCTTGAACCTGGTGTTTAATTCTAATACCACAGCCTTGTACTGTAAGAAGGCAATCTGACTCATTCCTCAAGTGTTGGACTGACTGTTCAGAAAAGTGAGCAGAGACAAAGGGTACAGGTAGCCTGATATGTCTTAACAGGTGAAAAAGTTTAATCAATATGTAACTTCAGGGAAAACTGTGCCATGGTTCTCCTAAATATTTGATGGGGGCACAATTTGAAACTCAGTTTTCCCTGTCAGCTGTCTTAGGTCTGCAGAATTCTGCCCACAGTTGCAAAGAATATTCCCCAAAACCTTGAAAGAGAGGGGAGACAGCATTTCCAAACTGTCCTGGCATTCCACATAACTGAAAAAAATCTCGACTACTTAGCATGAGTTGAAGATATTAAAAAAGTTCCTTACAGTCCTACAGCTTTTGCTATGATGAGCATCTTTAGAATAGTAGTACCATGATATAACTACAGTTCAAGGGAAAGGTTTACCAGTAGGTATTGCTGTTTCAATGATGTAGAATAACACTAAATGCTCCCTAACTAGCTGCTTCTGTTTTAAAGAACAGGAAAGCCCTGACATTTTGATGTACATTTGATGAAAGTTGATTATGTTTGCTTTCAAATTGTGAACAGTATTGGCTGTTTGTTGCAAGAATGTCTTATTTTGACTTCTGCTTTCCCACATTTGGTTCTTGTTTTTCTCGTTATGACAATATCATCAGTCTGGCAGGTGCAACACAGTGAGGAACCACGAGTATAACTTTAATATTTAAAATGTTTCTGCAGTTAGGATATCTAAACTTAGGTTCCTGTGTGACCTAATCTAGGTGATCCTGCTCTGGCATGGGGGTTGGACAGGATGATCTTTTGAGGTCCCTTCCAACCCCTACCATTCTGTGATTTGTCAACTTTACAATGCTGTGAGGGACCAGAAGCAAAGAAAATGTGTTTCGGTAATCTGAGAATATGTAACAAGCAACGTATAATGATCTAATCAAACTATGGCAATCAGTTAAACATGCTATTTGCTTTCATTTTCTGTATCTTTAAAATCTGTGCCCTCAGTTGTGACCATTTCCTTCACTTAAGAGTTAGGCTGTAATATAGCAAATCAGCATAATCATTCCACAAATATACTAGAGTTTTCCACACAATAGGAAAAATTAAGGAAAAACTGTTTAGAAGCGATTCTCAGATTGTTTAAGGTTGTGTTACCTGCTGTATAGCCCTGTTCATATACTAAACAGTAATTGTTATCCAGCATTTAGGATAGAAAAGAAAAAGTAAACTCCTACTTATGCAATCCATTAAGTCATTTGAGCTGCTGCACAACAGTTATTCTCTGATTAATATAGCTGCTGAAGCAGCGTAGATGTAGATCGTTATGAACTTCATGCATTAAATAATTATCCAGCTTTTCAGCATGAATCAAATCTTAATATGATTTGTGAAGAAAAATATTTCAAGATAAATAGCACAAGCTTAGATCATCCTTGAGTCTGCTGCTGCTTATGAGTTCTGTCATTGATTTTAAGAAGTGTTAATGAATGGTGCAAATTCACCATCCGTTTCTGTGAGGATCCTCTTAACCTTGCTGGACTGCCATGCCTGCGCTCAATGACAGGACTTTCACATGTAATAACTAGCTTCCCTTTCTGTTTAGTTCAGTGAGTGACCCCTTAAGATCATTTACATTTTTGCTGTACATGTCAGCCTCCATAACTTCAGTCTGGGCCCATTAAGGGTTTTAGATGTTAAAGGAGCTCTTAAACAGATGCAAGCTAACTCAGTACTGTATTCAATCAAATTTTCATCTCAGCTGCCTTCCAAAGGCAGCATCGCCTAAAATGCTGTGTTAATTTTGGTTTTACATTAGTTCCACAGGCTTTCAGAAACCTGCCTTCAGTCTTTCACAGAAATGTGCTAGTCTTAATGGTGCTGAACAGCTCAGTATCAGCCACTGTGAGGATTCAGGATTTGTGAGTCCACCCACCTTTATTACCTGAAAGGTTCAATTCAGTTGCTTTTCTCAGATCATATTCCTACTGCTGCTTTCTTTCTAAACATAAAGAATTGCTGTCTCACTTTTAGAAATAACTTAGCAATTAATGCACAAGCCAGGAAAAAAAAGGCCCCGAATTTAAGTTCTGACACTGCCTGGAGTGACTAAAATGCATAATACTGACTTTCAATCATATATCATTCTCTTGTTATTCTACTTCAAGATTAGACTATGTTTTTACTCACCCCTTCCTTGATGTCTGTCTACATTCCAAGGGGGATCAAAGTTCTAATATCTTCAGAGAGTCTGTAAGAGTAAGAGTCTTTGGCTTAGTGATTAAGACACAGACTGGATAGCAGAAGATCAAAGATGACTACATCAGTTTCAGACCACCTTTGGCTAGAGCATGTACAGAAGCGTGCTCTAGACCATAGAATCATAGAATGGTTTTGGTTGGAAGACACTCCATAGATCATCTAGTTCCAACCACCCTGCCATGAGCAGGGACACATCCCACCAAACCAGGCTGCACAAGGCCCCTTCCAACCTGCTCTTAAACACATCCAGTGATAGAGCGTCCACCACTTTCCTGGGCAACTTGTTCCAGTGTTTGATTATACTCAGAGTGAAGAACTTCTTCCTAATTTCTTATCTAAATTTACCCTCTTCCAGTTTGAAGTCATTACCCCTGTCCTGTTGCTACAAGCCCCTTGTAAAAAGTCCCTCCCCAGCTTTCATGTAGACCCTCTTCAGATTCTGGTACAATAAGGTCTCCTCAGAGCTTTCTCTTCTCCAGACTGAACAATCCCAACTCTCCCAGCCTGTCTCACAGGACAGGTGTTCCAGCCTTCTGATCATCTTTGTGGCCTTCACCCTGTTTAATTCTCCTGTTTCCCTTGGTACTGCAGTGAATCCTGAGGTGCTCTCTGTATCTTAGACAAGTTACAGGAGAAGGACTGGAGACTACAGATTAACTGAGTATTGGAGCAATAATGAGGAGAAAGGGTATTACCTGCATTGACTTCATAGAGTAACTGTCCTGACAGATGAAACAGTAAGTGTGATATAACCTGGCTTTTAGCAAAGTTTGCAACACATTTCTGGGTGACATTTTCATAACCTAATTGGACAAGTATGTTCTGCATGAAAACGTCATCAGATGAACACACATCTTGGTGGAAAACTCTGTTTCTAGAGGAAGTGTCATTTATTTACTGCCCATGTCAAAGACATTTCAGGTCCAACTTCAAGGAGTCTATTCTAGGTCTGAATCTATTTGATATTTTCATAAATGGATTAGGTGGTGGAGTAAAGAACAAAATGCATTTTACTGATAAGTCAAACCTAGAACAGTTGTTTTGGGGAGAAGAATGAGAATTCAAAATAGTCTTGATAAACTGAAGGGACAATTTGAAAGAAGCTGAGATTAAGACTAAGGGGTGAAATGTTATTCATTAAGAAAAGTTGAATGAGGAAATTGAGACGAACTGACTAAGCTACAATATTACAAAAGTGGATTTGGATGTTGCAGTCTGACCCAAAAATGTGATATTCTTGCAAAAATTGAAGGGAACATTTGAGGATGTCTTAGCAAGAGTCAGGTGTTCAAGATATATATGATTCTAGATTAATAAAGTTTTATACTAGTCTTCTGTATATTTATTTATTTTTTTTTTTTGGTGAAACAAGCTTGGGGAAAGATATAAATAAGTTGGAAGGAATCCAGAACATAACAAGAAGTATGATATTTCAAGATGAGTTGAAAAAATTGGTTTGCTCTTCATTAAAAAGTAAGTCTGAGGAGAGATGTTGCCTCTTCCATGTGAAAGAGGTGTTATAGAATGGATATTGGAAGAGAAAACATATGTTTCTCCAAAAATGACTTAGGGTAAATATTGAGAGAAGTTTTAAAGTATGGAACTGAATATGGAAAAAAAAAAAAAAAAATAGAATGCCCTTTGCTGGAAGTGAATAAACCCACATCAGATAAGAGGTTTATTGTGGCCAGTGGGTGTACAGAACCTGATCCAGAGAAGACATCTAGATTGCACCTACACATACGTTGTTATACTGTTAGATGTTAAATTCTTACTAGTTAGATGACTCAAATTTGTAATTTAAATAACTTAATGTCAGCTTATATACTGAATATCTACATCTTTCTACTGAAAAAAAAAAGGTTGTTTTGGTGAGACGATGATATCCTTATCACTAGAATGAGAGAACATGGAAAAGTGTGAATTCTATTAATCCTACTGAGTATTTAGCTTTGCAGAAACCTAGGCAGAAAAAAATTAGGCTTCAGTATTTGGCTTAGCATAAGTACCATACTGACATATAGTTTGTGGTACACATTTTTAAGCAGAAGCAGCTCTGGTTAATTGTACAATAAGCACAAGATACAGTAATGGTTTTCGTTGGAATTTTTGGACTGTATAGTAAGATTATTTTGGCATCAGCGATTTTGGATAATATCCTGTAACATCAAATTGCAATAAGAACACAGCCATTGTGAAGATGCTGTAGAACTGATGAATATTTAAATGAATGTTTCATATAGCCATCAAGTAAAGAGACTCACTAAAGCATTAACCAATATCACTTGAAAATGACTGCAAAATGAAAGTAGAAATTAGGAAAAAACCAGTAGTTTAACAAGCATGTTAGAAGGTTAATACTTCAGAACATGATATATATTGAGGCCAGGCTGTCTTCTTAATTGGACCAAGTAAACAAAGTCTGAACATGGAACTAGACAGCAAGTTGATGACAGATATTGCTGTGCTAAGTGCTTAATTTTAACAGTATCCATAGAAGAACACAGTGCATTTGTTAGATTTTGCTGAAGTACACCTCCAGCCTCCTGCCATAATTTCAGAGTGACAGGAAAGAGTCAAACCAAGCCAATGTCAGGCTTGTTTAACAGGCCTTATCTAATCTAACAATCAACAGAGGCCCAGCATTTCAGGGCAATATCACATGTTTCTGTTTCTGGTCCTTACTGCATGGAAAAAATATTTCCTTTATGCTGTTTAAAACAAACCAAGACCAAAGTGCTTTATTGATTAATAAATGACAGAAAATTAACCAGAAATCAGTGAACTACAGATTCAGGATCCGTATCAGTAATGTAACAGATAGAACCAAAACGTACAAATTTCTGAATGCGCTTTTTTTTATAACTAACCCCAAATGGTTCTAGTATATGTACACACACAGGGGTCTCTCCCCCCTCCCCTGTCATACATCTTCATGTTTATCCTTTCACACTGCTGTTCAAGTTGAACCTTTCTTTGTTTCAAAAGTCTCTTTCTAATTCCCTGGTAACTGCTTAATCCATTTTATGATTATCATCATCTTCCTCTTCAGCATTATCAGTTTGGGGCAAATATCACCCAGAATATTTTGTGTGTCGAATTCCAACATTCCTATACATGTTAATATATTATGTTAATACATTAATAGCTGTTGCTACCCAGGCCATTTTGCTGAAGGTGGTCTGTGGGAGTGGCCCACAACCCTGGTCTGTGCTCATCATAGGTAGAAAGGATTGGTTTGGTAGCTAATACGCTATATGCACTGCCAGGACTAGTTTCTTAGCCAGGCAGTAAGTTTTAAAGAGCAATAAGACTTTCTGAGTCGTAGATGCTAGGGCTGCATAAAATCTAATAAATTTCCTAGGCAGTTCCTCTGCTAGCACTGAAACATTCCCCAGGGTACACTGTGCTGTGTTTTCTAAGAGTTTGTCCAGTATAGCTTTACATGCATCATGAAGTGTGCCTTCTTGCCCATGGTTTGTTTCTTTTTTATATCTGGTTTGTATTCAGGTACAAATATGAAATGAAGACAATAGCTGTTTTCTGAAAAATCCTGGTAAAGCCTGCTATTCTCTGGTGTCCCTTTGACAGGAATACAAAACACAATCCAATAGTAAAACAAATTCTGTGAATAACGTTTCACTTAATGTGCAACCCTGGCATAAGATGAAGGAAAATGCCTGCTAGCAATAGACTGTTAGTACACGGACAGCATCTGAACGAACCTGAACACAACACCTGTAACAGTTATAGATTTCCTCAGTATGATACATGCAAAAGTAGTTCTAGTACTTATATTTAGACCTTTCTACCTAAAAGAAGCAGAGGGACAGATACAGAAATGAAATAAAATAGCAGTTGACAAGTAGAAATAAAAACATTGAAGAAATTATGCTTGTGTTTGCATGTGCAGCTCTTCTAACTGCATGTATAATGTGGATATCTGCCCAGACAGAACTGTTTTGTGTACTCTGAGCCTCCTCCAGCCACTGTTTTACCTTTGGACAAGCAGATTCTGCCTTTATCTCCTCATTGGCATCTGATGCAGAATGAAATATTTCAAACTTGAGCTAGGTTAGCTTCAGCTCAGAAAAGCCTGCTCCAACTGAAGCTAGTAGAGGATCAGCTTGGGATTTCAAAGGCAGCAGGATAAGTTCAGGAAAAGTTGAAAGACTTGAGTGTGTACAGTTTTGGCATAGTATCTGCTGATCTGTGATGACATTTGGTGCCATTTCAGCTTTAGGATGTATTACAGAGGACAAACCATTACAAATGGAAAGTCCTGCAAACCACACACTTAGTTGTTTGGGGGGGGCTATGTTTTTGTTGTGTTTTTTTGTTTGGTTGGTTGCTTTTATTTGGGTTTTTGTTGGGTTTTGTTTATTTGTTTGTTCTTTGCTTTTTTGTTGCTGTTGTTTTTGTTTGGGTTGTGTTTTTGTTGTGTTTTTTCCTTGTGTGTTTGTTTGTTTTTGTTTGGGTTTTTGTTGTTTGCTTTGGGGTTTTTTGTTGTTTTTTTTGTTTGGGTTGGGTTGTGGGTTTTTTTGTTTGTCTGTTTGGTTTTTTTTTTTGTTTTCCTGGAAAGTAAATATTCATCCTGTAATGTTTTTTTATTCATGAGAAGTGAGTTCAGTTCCCTTCTCTATTAAAAAATCAGCAGGGAGTCACTACAACTTCTGATCTGATTCATACATAAATGCCGTTTTTCTGTGAGGAAAGGAATATTCTCTGAGTATTTGCCTCAGGATTGTTATTAGAAAAAGAAAGAAAATGAAAAGACTATGTAATTCTTTGTCTCTCTTCTTTTTTTTTTTTTTTTTTTTTTATTCTGTAAGGAAAAAGTCTTGAAGGAAGCAAGTGGTTTGATTTTGAAAACTGCTGGTTTCCTCACCTCTCAGACATAATCCCCTTCTTTCACAATAAAAAACCCAATCCAAAACCCAAATGAGGCATAGAATCACAGAATGGTAGGGCTTGGAAGGGACCTCTGGATATTATCGAGTCCAACCTCCCTGCAAGTGCAGGAACACCTAGGGCAGGCCACACAGGAACATTTTCAGGTGGGTTTTGAAAGTCTCTAGGGAAGGAGACTCCACACACTCTCTGGACAGCCTGTTCCAGGGCTCTGTCACCCTTACAGTAAAAAACTTTTTCCTCATGTTGAAGTGGAACTTCCTGTGTTCAGTCTGTGACCATTTCCTCACATCATACTCATATCTTCCTTCACCAAACACCAGAGGAAGGCACAAAGGTTGCAGCCGGTACTGTTTTTTTCCTTGGTCTTTATCAATTGAAAAACCAAAGTATGGCAGAACTAAAAGTGGAATGGTCCCATTGGACACATACTATGATCTCTTGATTATTTTGTACTTATTCAGCATGTGGAATTTCAGGTGACATGGGTAGAATGAATCAAGTCTCTACACCAGAGATTTAAAGTGAAAACTGAGGAGAATAAATTTCCACCTCATGTAAATTCCCCAGCTACTTAGAAATTCAGAAGTCAGGTTCTGCTTTTCAACACCGGAGTTGCTACACTGATTTGTATCGTATTTGGGGGAATAAAATGGGAGTAAAGTTAAGTCAAATAAACCTGAACTGCAAATAACATGAAACGTTCTGTGATACTGAAGATAAGTTTAAATATTCAAAATTACAGCATAAATAATGATAATGCTGTAGTATAAACATAAGGAAAATCAGTTAATATGAATAATATAATCCTTACTTATTTTTCATGTAGAGGTTTTATGTTTGGTACTAGTAGCCTTCTTTTTGTCTTTCTCTGTTCAGAAAAGCAATAGAGTTCTGCAGTCTGAGAAGAAAGGAGCAGCTGTGCAGGGTCAAACCACAGGTTTGTCTAGCCCCATAGCAAGTCTGTAGCAGTAGTAACCACAAAGATCTTATAGAAAGATTAAGGGAAAATGGAAAATATTATAAAGTAATTTTCCTTTTATATCCTATCAGTTTCTGACAATCATCAGGATTAAGAACTTCTGAGCTGCAGGTTAGGCACAAGACTCATTTTTAATAGTTGCTGATGGATTTTTACCCATATACCAAAATAATCCCTTTTTCAATTCAGCAAAATATTTTGTGACATTCTTTTGTCTGAGTTGAGCCTGTTGTCAAATAATTTCAGTTCTTATGGCCAGGCTTCTATGGCATAGGAAATAGTGAATAATCATACTCCATTCTTCTGTCTTACCCATGTCTCAGTTATCTCTTTTGCAATAAGGAGACCTAACCTATTCAGTCTCTCCTATATGTAAATAATTTTTGAATCTCTACTCTTGGTCATTTTCTAGTTTTTCTATATTCCTTCTAATATAAAAAGGTTAAAGTCATGTGCAGTTTTCTAGGAGTAGAATTAACCTTTCCTAGGGAAGACTGTGTGCTTGTTTACAAATTAAATGTGTTTCATCACAGCTTGTCAGTTTATCTCATCCTTAATCCATGGAGACACATTGCATCTCTAAAATTGTATCACTTGGACATTTTTGGATGAGATGACTTGTTGTATTTACTTTGAAAGTGTGTATGTGTGGCAAAAGTTGAGCAAATTAAATTACATCCCAGAGCACACGTACAACATATTTATGCAACTGACATGACAAATAATTTCTGTTTTGTTTTCAGTGGTTTTATTGGTACTATCTACATTTGCCTTGTCTTTTGACAGCTACTGAGTGTTGAGCAATTTCCAACAGAATGAATAACAAAGGTGTGTTAATTTCAGTAATTTATTCTTGCCGAGATTTTGTTTGGTTCATTTGAAAAAAACAACAAATGAGTGCAGTGTCAGATATAATTACATGTCTGTAACTGTAAACTGCAAGCAAGATTTCACTGTAGTATCTACCAGAAAAACTTTATAAAATTAACAAAATTTATTCCATAATACTTTTATGACAATAAATACCCCTGACAATATTACTGTGTACATTTTTGTGTATATTCATTAGAATGTTTTATTTCTGTATTGAATTTTGCATCAGTAGTTACTTGCTTTTGTTGAGTATTTAGCATGTCTAAAACTATCCAGTTTAGACTTGTGCATATTATAATTATGTAACTTAAAATAATAGCAGCAACAATCACGGATAGAAGCGGTACTTTCTCTTATATTTTCATATCAGAATCCCTAACAGGAAAATATTATTTCCTTCCTATTAAATATATTTTTAAAGATTTTTCATGGCCTGCTGGCCAGCAGGTCTACAGCCTTGACTTGTTTGTTTACAGAGTAAGTGAGCAGTATCTTAGTTCTGAGGGATGATTTCTGGACGCATGAGAGGACTTAAAATGGTTTATAGCTTTCAAACCTCAGACTCTGTGCTTATATGGACACATTTCTCTTTTCTCTGCATTAATGTAAGGAAAAGTAACTGAGAAGTAATGTTTTTCAATTATATGCTATATCCATTCCATGATATCTAGTCCTCTGAATTGAAATTAGTATGTTTGCCACTGATTTTTATGGGGAAGGGATGTTTAAGAAAAGAAAAACATTATTTCTTCTCATGTATAATTTAATTTTGGTAAGTAGAATCTTGGACAAAAAAATAGTGTGTGGAATTTGTGAAAATTTTTGGATTAATTTCAATTAGTCAAATGTACAATGGATTACCTTCTAATTCTTAGTTCTCAGAAATTATCTTCATAAATTAGTGTGATTTTATGGGCAAAAGGAATTAGATATGAAGGAGGCAAGACCAGGAGAACACAACTAATACAAATTTTTATTATTTTTTTGAAGGGAAAGTACAACAAATGAGGGACACAAATGAAATGCAAATGAATTATGATATATCACTGGAAAGAAACTTTTTTTGTATTTTTTCTTTTAAAGTTTATATATACATATAGATGTCATAAGATGAGGTTTTTTGGTTTGTTTTTTTTCCATTAGGATTAGTCTAACCACAGTGGTATAAATGGAAATTTGGGGTTTCATATCATTATTTCTAACAAAGCTATTTCTGATGAGGCTTCCATGTTGTAGTTGTAAATTAATCAAGGTAAAAAAAAATAAATTAAAGAAACTCAAAGGGAGGATAATACCTCTCATGAGATGAAAAGAGAATTGTTAGTCTGAGAATTTACAATGATTCAGATACAGTTTTCCTCTTCTATAGGAGACTAAACTTTAGCATATTCCTTTCTCAAAGAACCTTGGGACATTCAACAAATGAAGGAACTAAGAAACTATGAAAGGAGCACGTTATATCTTTCAAGGCAGATAAAAACTGATCTTTGAGTATGAACTGGAGAAGAACAGCTTATTAATTTCCAGTCTTCAAGACATTTTATGAACTTAAAAAGTTGAAATATCTCCAAAGAAAACTGTGTCAAGACTAAAAGCCAAGGAGATATCAAATAGAAACCTTCTGAAGGATAAGATGTATTGTTTTTTAAGACAAAATTAGAATGAATGAAGTTTTAAAGGACTATGAAAATTTCTGTACAGGCTTCAGGAATGTTATTAAACATTAGTCATTTATTCAATCAGATCAAAATAACATTTCCCTCTTTTAGTCCAAGGATCCCCAGTTTCACACTTGGAATTTTTTCACGTTATCATACAAATGCTCTATCAAACATCTACCTGACAGCACATAACAGCTTCCTTGATCACTCTTTCAGTGTGTTAATACAAAATGCTTACCTAATTTTGGAAGTGAGTGGTGACATCCATAGCACTTTAAGCTGCAAGCAGTAAATGGACAAAACCCCCCCACTCATTTTCAGCATCTTTTTTTTCCAGTGTTTCAGAAGATATTTTCAATGTTTTTTTATGATTTTGATCATGAACTGAAGTCAATTAAAGAGTATCATCTTGGCAGAACTCCAGGCTGCTTGAAATATATCAGTAGCCATGAGAAATCGCTTATGTATTACAAGGAATACAAATCTCTTAGCCTGTTTTCTATTACTTTCTTACCTATCTTAGCAGAGATGTACTTCTACCGCTCTTATCTCATGCTAAATATGGCAGAATTGTTTGTATGAAGCATTTCTTAATCCTGAGATCCCTACAACTCTACATAAAGATTCAGTTATTGAAAAATGGTATCTTTGCATTACTGAATTGTAAAAATAAAATTTAAAGTGCCTTCTTTTTTTTCCCTTTCCTTTTTTCTCTCTTTTTTTTTTTTTTTTCTTTTTAGTTATTAACAGCAAAGAAAAGGCTTTTAGAAAATGAATACAGAAGACACCAGGGGAGAGAGATCATTTAAACAGCTATGGAACGGTTGACAGGAAAAAACTACTATATTCTGACTCCACAATTTACAGATGAGTATTGAGTACTATATTTATTTGCTGGTAGTAAAGTGCTATAGAATATAAAGTTGTTTCTAAATGTGGCTTGGTTTTCTCTGTTTCATAGGACACTATTTAATGGGTTGGTATGAAGTAACTCAGCTATCCATTGATGAGCTTTGAGGCTCTTTTCACAACACATAGTCTAGAGTTATAAAAATGGCTTTAGTATTTGCAATAAAGCAGATATAACTAATGACTCATAAAGCTATTGACTAAGAACTTATTCCTGCTTCTTCTGAAGTCAATATATATTGGTATGTGTATATCTCCTAGTTTTGGATTATTATACAGAATATGATACCTCTTACCTGGATAACACAGAAAGTAGATGCATTCCATACTTGAGGTCCAAATTCAAGAAAAAAGGAGTGTACCTTCCAACACTCAAGAGACTACTGTTACAGTAATTGCAGAATTAATAAATGAACAGATGTATTAGATATATTAGATGTATTAATAGGATTACAGCGGTTGCCTGACATCCTTGTATCTTGTGTAATTATTGTGAGAAACTGGAATTCCTGTAGTAGTCTACTGGGACAAAAGAAAACAAACAAAACAGTGTTGTAGTAAACATGAAAGAATCACAGTAGTCTATTATGTTTGACACTACTTTAAAGAGGATTTATTCAACAAACACAGTAATTTGAGTTTAAGATGCTCTGAAGCATGCTCATAGTCTTAATAAAAAAGTAAACATTGGTCAGTACTGAATTACCTCCACGTATTTACAATATGCAAACCGATGCAATAGAGAACTGCTGCATAAGTATGTAGGTGAGCTAGCCTGCCTCAGTTACCGACAAAGAGGAAGAAACACTTTAAAACTCCAGTCTATTGTAAGAACCCGACTATTGATGTCTCAAACCTTGTGTGGTGATAAGATCTGCACAGAGAATGAGCAAGGCCTGCCTGGAGGGAGGAGGTGTCAATGACTCTCATTAGCCCTTAATGGCTCTGCCATCCTCCCGTGGCTCCTTGCAGATAAATTAACAATAGCAAGAGATAAATTCTGTGTAGGCGGGACGGTGTCTTTTCCCTGAGTTAATTTCTTCTGCTAACCACTGTGACTGCACCAATGGGACGTCTATAGCGGACACTGCGCCAGAAGGAGCTCATGCAAATTAGGACCGCCTCTCTATGCTATCTTTGTAAATTATCTATTATTACCTATATCTCAAGAGTATAAAGTGACATAAAATATTGACCGAGGTGCACCCACCACCAAAGAACTGAATATTTGGATTGATCCTGTGAGATATCGCTGGATCTAAGGGTGGTGATATCTTTCTATCTTACCGTCTCTCTCCACCCCCCTATCCTTTTCTCTTCTCCTCTTTCTACTCACTTTTCTTCTCCTTAATACTGAGTTGTGCCTTAAAGTAATTGATAAGAAAATAACCTCTATTGCCAAAACACCTTTATCCACACTGTTTATCGATTGTTCTCAGGGAAACCAGATAATCTGTTCTGTATTGTTCCTCTGAGCCGTTGACTCTTACGCCTTTGCCACCCTGCTATGCAGGGACAGTCTCTTTCGGGAAATCTCCCTCGTCGTCCACTGAGTGGAATGAGACACTTCTCCAACCTGTTTTAGACGCTTACTTTATGAACAGATTAAGATAATTGTATAAAGATCTATTTGACTTCACTGACTACAAGGGAGCTAGCTTACCTGCAGACATCTACATAGTTGATGTCCATGTTTAGTTACCTGAATGCCATTGCGAGTTTTTTATTCTACATATTTATTATGTTACTAAATAACATATTTTGTTTGTTCAGATTCTTTTTCATAATTTATTTCTCAATCTTCCAATAAGCTGAAAATGTTTATACTCTAATCACATTTCCAGCTGACAGTTTCATGTGTTTTAAGAATACAGGAGTACATTGCAATAATGTATTTTAGAAAAGGTATATTCTAGCCAGGTTTTTGGCAGTTTTTCCCAGTAATTCCTGTGTCAAGCTCATACTTTTCATTAACTCCAGCAAATTGGAAGTGTGAAGGAAACAGGCACAGAGTGGAGAGATAGAAAGAGTGCAACACATACTTTCGGAATCCCTTGTAAATTGTTCAGGTGATTAACTGCTATCACTGTTACAATTCACTTAATTTCAGGTCCGAGTTTGTCTAGATAAGTTTCTTCCCTTTGGAAATTTTCTTTTCCCTTCTCATAGTAGTCCTGTTACAAAACACTTGATATGCAATAGTTGCTGTTGTTATAGATTATGTCTGAAGATTTCATTGAGTCTTAGTCTTGAAGCAATAAGTTATAGCTATAGTCATAATCAAAATTAGCTTTATACAATTTAGAATTCTTCTATTGAAAAAAGAATTGGATTTACTTATTATTATGCTAGTAATCTAGATCATATAACTATTCCATAGAAAGGCAAAACATGTTTTTAAAAAAATTTAAACTTCTATCATCATAAAATATTTCTCATTATACTGAAAAGTGGAGATTATAGAGGATAAGAAAAAACACATATGACATTTACATTTTGTTCCTGTCAGAAATGATAATAATAAAATTTTAATGTTTTTGGATTCAGAACTAGAAGACAAATAATCATTCTTCTCTAGATAATTAAGCTTTTTAACAGAACCATCAGAAACATGAGAGAGGTAAAATTATTTTCTTTTTTTTTTTTTTATTATTAATTCTTTTATATCTAGTAGAAACATAATTGTGTCTCTCACAATATTTATTGAACCAATAAGGGGCAGGCCATTCGGATATGAATAGAAATTAATAAAATGATGTTCTAGTTTACTTAGTCAAGAACACAATACAGAAATAAAATACTTTGAAGTGAATTCTGTATCAAACATTTGAATATACATCCAGATAGGTATCTGTCCCACACTGTTTTTTTGAAAAAAACCCAAACCCTTATGGACATAATCGATTTTAAAAGGATCCAAACTCAATATGCTTATTCATGTGCACACATACACACAGAAACTTATCATCTCTATATGAAGTAGGGATTAGGATTTCACCTGTGGTGGCCGGATTACAGCTGCTGATCCTTAGATCTCATTCAAAGTGGGGTATTTTACTTTGTCTCCTTCATTCTAGTAGACTTTCTTAAGGATTAGGCATAATGAAGGCCTTTTGTAAGTCTATTTGACGGAATGTTCCTCTTTGAGAATACTTAGTCCACTTATGTAAGAGTGTATCAGAGAGAGAGGGAGAGAGGAAGAGAGGTACTACTCTGGCTGTTAAGGTGTTTCACTTAAACATTGAACATTTTACCTGGTTAGCTTCAGGAAGTGTTCGATTGCTTTATCTTTTTTTTTAATGTTGTATCTAAGAAGTTTCTACAAATGAAAGCTACATTAAAAGTAGCTTCTTCGGATAAAAGATTTATTTCTAGAAGTCTTGAATTTGTGCTTATGCAATGAATTGGAAATGTTTTGTCCAGCTGGGTATCTAACTTCTAGTAAAATACATTCACCTATACAGTCTTTATTTAATTGCGCTGAATCTATTGTGCATTCTCAAACTGAGTTTACCTATTTACTTCAATCACACCTAGTCAAGAGAATACTGAATTATCACTAGACTCTCTCATCTAGATGACTGCTGAAGTGCGCCAAACATTAGTCTTTTAAGAACTAGGACTAATGTTTGTTTTCTACCTTGAGTATTGAAGAAAATGAAAAATCTGAATTTACAATCTAACACTAGGAAGATTAGCAAAGATTAAGAAGGTTTTAGTTTTAATAGAATAAATTTATTATTAAAATATGTGTTAATATTGGATGCAGCAAAAGGCATGGCAACGTGGAAAAAGTTTAAAGAAAGTAAGTGATATTAATTTAAAATATCTCCTTTAGAGTTTTACCAAGTGTTCCAAGACTCCTATATACAGAAGTGACATTGGGGTTGCTTAGACTAAAATCCTAAAGTGTTTGAAGTGAACGGGACGGCAACTGTTGATCGGCATAAAGAAAGCTCATTAATTTTCACACCACTGATGTGCCAACCTGTGTCACTTTGCTTTCTTGCAGAGATTTAATAGCACATCAAGGCAGCAGGGAGCCTCATATTACTAATGCTTCATTATTTAAATTGCATTTGTGAACATCAAGAAAAGTATTATTTTAAACACTTAAAAGTAGACTACAGGTGTCAGACAAAAAAGATTACACTTTTCTTGTGCTGTTTCCCTGATTTCTTTTTTCCTTATGTCTGTATTTCGGTTTAAACTGTATCTACCTCTTTATTAAATTCAAACTTACGTTTTTTCTCCTCCTCTTTAGATTAGCTACAACCTTTCATTCATAATTGCTCTCCTCCTCTTACATCCCATAATGGAATTACCTCAGTGTGAAACTGGAGCTAAACAGGAGTCATTGAGACTCGTATGTCTCTTTTACAAGGGTGCTGTGCATAGTAATTTTATACTGGAGTTTGGCAGATGTGGTAATCTGTAAAATAACTGTCACCAGAAAAACCCACACTCTTAATAGTGCATTGTACACCAGAGCTAACTAGGTCTTTCATCCTTGACTCACTTCTGCTGCAGTGTTTTATCGTCTTTCATGTTTAAAGCCTTTCTATATTTTAAGCCTGTTTTCATGTACTTCACTTTGATGAATCAAGAATTAATACTTACTGGCTATGAATTAAAATACTGGGGGAAAGCTACATAGTTTCATTACTTACTTGTCTCCTTGAATTTTAAATGTTTTAGTGCTAATGCTGATGATATTCAAGGGGAGTTGTTTTATATCTTTTTGCTGCCAGAGACAATTTATAATGATTAATGTACCTAAATACAGGATAATCCAGATCAGGGCATGCTTTTATTGTGTCAAGCCAAAATATGTCAGGTACATTATAAGGGAAGAACAGAGATTTTGTTACCTAGGTAGATTTCTAAAGGTTGGATTTAATTTCATGTGCATTTTAATAAATGTAAATTATGTTTACTATTTTCCACATGTGGAAGCCACACTAACTCTGAAGAGAAAGCGCTGGTAATAACTCACTATCAGGAAATCCTGACAATTCAGGTCAGTAAATCTGCCAGGTAGCAGTAGGTGATAACAATCCCATTCTCCATATCATTTTGTACAATCCAAATTGATACAAACACTGCAAAGCATAAAATACAAAAAATTAAAAACAAACAAGCAAAAAAAAAAAAAAGCCAGTCACATTCAAGTAGCAGGAAAATCCAAAGGAGTTTTATATATGGCTTCACAGAGAAAGTGTTTCAACCTGTTCTGGCTCTCTTCAAAAATTCTCCTTCAGTAACAATCCTATTCTAAACAGAAGGAAATCTTCTTTATGAAGACAGAAAGAAAAGAAAGAGACCAAGAAATTCACTGGGCATGTTGTTGCAAAGGTCCACTTT